>JAPYYQ010000674.1:0-97909 GCA_030522585.1 Anagyrus pseudococci | reverse complement strand
TTTAAATTAGGCCTTTGTTTCTTTTAAAAACAATAAAATCACCGATGCCGGTAAGGTAGAGCGCGGTGGTATGGGTTTCAAGCCGGAACCCCCTTAAGACAAGCTTGTATCAAGAAAGACTCATCCTCAAGCCTATTTCTCAAGAAAACTTCCACTGACCGAGTGTCAAAGTACAAAGATCAAAAAAATCGACTGCCCGTATAGCCGCAGGTGGAGGGCAGCGATCAGCTGTGAAAATTTGTCGCGGCCTTGCACGCGCCCGCCGCCTGGCGAAGGCTGTTTGCGCTCGGCAAACAGATCGCGGCCTTTGAAGCTACTTACTCTCTTGTCAGGCTCATTGCGCGCGCGATCCGATTGCTCGCGAATCCCCCAGGTGTGGGAACGAGAGGGGGAAAGGTAAGTCGATAAAGACTCGCTGGAAAAGTCGGCGGGCTCTCTCTGTCGTCATAAAATCGGCAGACGGCGAGGCAAATAGGATTAGGCGAGAGGCTATAGCGCCTTGAAAAACAACGCGGCTCGTGGCGCCAACGAACTGTTTTTCAGTCTCTCTCTCTCTCTCTCTCTTCGCTCGAATTCACCGATGTAAGCACGTGCTCGACGCCACGCACCGAGCGTGAATCATCAGCCGCGCGACGCTTGGGATCAGGGGGGGTGTACGCCTATAGGTGATCGACATTATCGCGTTGCAAGTATTTGACGCGCTTTGCTTGGGACTTTACCTCGATGCTGTAACGCTTGATTAGGTTGCTTCTTTTCATGTAAGCAATGGGCTTAATTGGCGGATATGTGAGTAATATAAGCGCTGGGAAAGTTATTTAGACAAATTGGAGACTCGCCGAAGATCGGTTTCGGAGAAAAGCAAGAGGCTGAGCATTACAATGTACATTTTGTACGCGCAGGGTAATTAAAAATTATGTGTACCTGGCAAACAGCGAGAACGTGCGAGAAACCTGTTATTTCCCTTATTTGAATCATCGGATTTGCGTCACTATACGGGTGCATTGACGAATTTTTCATGGGCGTTTGGAGAAACCGATGTTTTTCGCCTTAAAATTATTGTAAACAACCTATTGTGGTTACGACATGTGTATACACATTTTAATCGTCGTCCAAAACCCATGCTCGGGGAGGGGGGTCAGAGATAGAAAAGGAAAGAGAATAAAGAGAGAGAAACAAGCGGAGAAACGAACACGAGCCATGCAGCACGTAGGCCCCGGCGAAAATTGCCAAAATAGTTTTTTAAAAAACACCAGCTTCGATCTGGATCCAGATAAACACGTTGATCAAAGCTGTTTTTATTCTCAACTAAATATCACTTTTCAAACTATCTCAAAATCTAATCAATAACAGGCCCCCATTAATATCTATTCTCTCTGTAAACATCACGAAATAGTATAAGGAAAAAAAATAAGAAAAACTACAAAAACTAAAAGTCGAGAACACGATCAACTCGAGTAGAGCATAGTATTCGCTTTTATCAGTCGGTCACGTGAAGCGGCTCTCTCTGTCGGGTGTGTATGCGAGAGAGAGAGAGAGAGAGAGAGAGAGAGAGAGAGAGCGCATATCCGAACGAAGCATAAGGCCTCTTCCGCGGAACCGCGTGCGCGCGAGAGCTGCTGCTGCTGCGACACACGACAAACAAGCCCAAGCCAAGAGGGAGGTGGCAAGAGGCTCGGCGCGGAGGGAGAATCTCTCCGTAGCGATAAGCCAAGAAAGAGAGAGAGAGCGGCACGCATACTATACCTAACCGGCCTGGAGACGAATCTCCGGGCGACCCCCTACCTCTCATGGGCTCGTTCTCTCTCTCTTTCTTTCAGTCGTGCCCACCACCACCACCACCACCGCCGCCGCCACCACCACCACTAGCCCCCGGGCCGTACGCTCCGATCCGCTCGTTAGCATAATAAACGGCCGGCCGGCTCCGCTGAGAAGTTAGTCAGTTGTCGGCGCCTCGCTCCGATCGTTTCGCTCTTACCCGCTCCTCATCCGCACTCGACTCCGCTCCTCGAACGCCCTCAGGACTGGTCTCTTTATTGTGCTCTCTGCTGTAACGTGCATACGCGGGCCGACTCTAACGCTATACCAGGGACCAAAGGAGAATCGCTTCAGGAGGTTTTAAGCTTTTGACACTTGCTCGAGCTTCGCCGGCGAATTCGACGTTGAATTTTTGAATTCACTGCTTCTTCGGTAATGTAAGTTTCGACGATCTTTTAGACATTTTTAGTAGGGAAGATCGGTTTGACGATTTTTATACTTTGGCGGAATGGTGAGAGAGATCGGTTGAAATGGAGTTGGGCTTTTATTTTTGAATTTTTTTGTCTTTGTTGTTATTGTTAGAACAAGTTTACGTTGTATTGAGATATTTGTTGAAACATTATCAACAATTTTCTAAACAATTTAACGATAAATTTAACATCTTTTGTAAAGTGGAAACACATTTTTATTTTAAGAACAGTTTAAATGTAGAAAAAGAAAAACAGCCGTAAATAGCGATCAATTTTATGTGTCATAAATATTTTTGCACGAGTTACGTGCAACTGCGTTAAGCTCATGTGAAAATTAATGATTCTTGCTTATTTGCCGATTGAAATGTCCCGAGGGACCTTGAGCGTCTGCCGAGCTTTCAATAATATTTTTTCATTGTTAAATCACATAAAATTGCAAATTCGAGATGTGTCAACATAAAGTGTTGATTTTTAAAATTGTAGCTTACGACAAGAGAAAATATCAGGCTGCATGCTCAAAGCACATCCACCGTGCGTTATTTTTTTTCTTCAAATTCCTCACTCAAACTTACGTTAAAAAAAACTGTTTCTAAAATTCATGAAACATTCCATCTATTTTCGTAAAAAGAACAACTTTTGCAACGTAGCATTAAGGTCACTGCCATTTAGACTAGTGTCAGGTGCAATAATTGCCGATCGATAACTCTGGAAAAGCGACACAAAAAGGATGACGCAAAGAAACTAGAAAACTCTCGTTTCGTCCAAACGTCATGTATCGCATGTGTCGTGAAAAAAAAAGACGAACTGTACCACATTGCCAGGCCAACTGCCTCGGCGCTGCAACAAAAGGAAGCGTCGCTTTAGCCTGCACGCACTTGGCTGTCGATAAATTTCCGATAATTGAACGGCGCACGGCTCGATGTATAACGCCGCGTGCAAAAATTATCGGCGTACCTTGTGCACCAGCGAACTTCCCTGGTTCCCCTCGTAATGAAAAATGTAAATTTTTCAAAAATAAACGAGAATTCATCCCAAGCTTGTGTGCATCTTTCAATTTAGATTTACATTAGATCTCAAATATTTCAAGAGAAGAACTGATTTTTAAGGATAAATGCTGTTTTTTGTCAGTTTAAGGGTCATTGACTCTCTGGATCTTGCTCCAATTACCGGGAAATATTCGTGGAATTTGATAATTAGCTTGTTTTGTTATAGTTAACTCTTGAAGTTTGTTAAATCCTAATCGGTGACGTTATTTATTTTTTTATTTATTTTGACTCATTGGCCGCTTAGCATAACTGGTTTTTATGCAATTTCGCTCGTAGAAGATGTGTGTTTCAAAAGAGACAGCGCGAGAGAGTCGGCCGTATCAGAGCGTACGTTGACATCGTATAGGCTCGAATTATGCAATTCTCCACATTGAAATTCGCTCATTAAAAGCCGAACGTTTTATATACATGCTCTCGCTGCGAATCTCGTGGACGCGTTCGAGAAAAATATCCGTATCGACGAAAACAGTTTCGTAAAAGTGGAAAGTGGACCGTTTCCGAATCGAACAGAAAAAAGCGACTCAACTCTTATCCATCATATTTATAAATAAACAAAACAGACCCAACGAAAAAATCGACTCAAAAAACAATCGTTTCGTTTGCGCATTTTCCAGCTGCGGCAGTATCAAGCTACCTAGACAGAGAAATGGAGAGCTCATCGCTGATAATCGACTACCTGATCTTCATCTCGTACATCGCCGTGTCGTTCGTGATCCCGCTGTGGGGCAAGTTCAGGGCGCGCAAAAAGACCGAGACGAAGGCCGACTACGTGTTCGCCAGTGGCGCCGGCGTCTCGATGGGGGCGATGATGCTGTCGATCGCCCGGGGCACCCTCGGCGTCCGCTCGTTCCTCGGCTACCCCTCGGAGCTCTATTACCGGGGCAGCGCCATGTGGGAGACCCTCTACGGCATGCTGCTCGCCTATCCCATCGTCTGCTTCGTCTTCGTGCCGGTCTACTACAACCTCGGCATTACCTCCGTCTACCAGTACCTGCATATGAGGTAAGAGAAATAAAGTGTATTTACGGCGAGCCTCCCCCCCCCCGCTGGGAGAGAGGCCCTAAGCCGAAAGACCGCACGGGGATATAAGCTTGGGAGTTTAAGTGTTTTCTGATCGGCCGCCGAGATATCGGCGCTCCTTGCGACCGGTTTTCTCTTTGCGCCTCTTCCGACATTGTTTTTCTATCTGTCTTTCATTTTTCTTCTTCATTTCCTTTTCTTTTTTTGTTTTTGTTTATTTTTAATGCGTTTGGATTGTTGCGTGTTGTTTTGATGTACCCTTTTTTTTCATTGTAAATATTTTGTTTAATTTGGGGATGCGATCGGTCGTATTTAAACGTTTTTATGGGCCGGATAAATTTGCCTGAGATGTCGACCGTTTAATACAGGCAACAAAAAAAGAAGTGGACGCAAAAAATATTTGTTTTTGCTCGGTTGGAGAGAAAAAAACACGGCATCTGAGAAAGAGAGAGCAGTCAACTGTCGCAGAGCCGGCGCACAAATTGCAAGTTACAAAAATTCAAGCAGCTCGAATAAACGTCTCTAAATATAGCCTCCGCGCTGCGTATATCTCGGGACTGAATTAAAAGTACGAAGAAGATGGGGGGCCGGGCGGCAGTTGTAAAATAATAAAAGCTCGTAAAACTGCACCTTAAACAAGCAAAAACCGTGCGTGTCAAAGCCGCGCACAAAGCGGCCCATCTCCGCTCTCGTTCCTCCAGAGATATCGCGTCTATCGAGGTTCTTTGCTCTCCTCCGCCTCACGACGTCCTCCCCGTATCGCTCTCTCCCGGCTTCATCGAGGCGCTTCTTTGATCTGCCCGTCTTCCAACCTTTTTTTCTCCTTCCCCATCCTGACTTGACGCGTTGGAAGGAGAAAAAAAAAGACGAGGGGAAAGTTATTGGCCGATTATACCGAATGGACGCTTTTCATGTAAATAAGTAATTTGTATGCATGGCCGTTCTAACCAACCATAAATCGACTTAATAATCCACGCGTCAAAATAATTATGCAATAATTAGATGTAATCACCACGCGGAATACGAGGCTTTTCATTTCTACAGTTATCGCGCCTGCTTTGATTTATCCATATAATTATAAAGGCGAATCTCGCTGAAGACGCTTATGCTTTATTCCGCGCTTGAATTCCAATTCCTTTGGGATATTATTTCGTGTCGTTTAGGATTTCCTATTTTACGACTTCCGGAATTCGGCGAATAATACAGCCGCGCAATTTCCATTATCGGATTTCGAGACCAAGCTACCTACAGGAGGTCGTTGCAAAAAGTAAAATTTTACAAACGACGTTTTCCTCCTGAAATTACGTAAGTCGCTCGCGATTAAGTTTCATTTGTCGAAACTAATTGTCGCAATAGCGCTTATTCCTATAAAACAGCGCTCGTGATCAATTTTCCCTCCCCGGACAATGTTCCTTTTTTTCTTAGCCTCGGCCTCTCGGCTCATCACGATCAAACTGACGCTTTATCGCAGCTACTTCTTGCCCGAGTTTTTGCCGGGCTTCGCTGGGCTCGATCTTTCCCTCTAGACTCGGCTTTTATCTTTAAGCGAGTGCGAATGTCGCGATAAAAGTTGTAAATCCTTATTATCTGCGCGCGAAAACTTTCGTTTTGCCGGCGAGATGAGAGAGACGTAACAGAGAGCCATGACGCACGAGAGAGTGGAGTGTAACGTACCTTCGTCGTCTCTGACGTTTTGAAATTCTAACGAGGGGCTGGATGAGCTAGAAAATAAGTTCGGGTTATATCGTCGGGCTTCTGTTTGGATTTTCCTAAATACATGATAAATTTCGGAAGGAAACGGAATTTCTTGTTTCGTTTGATTTTCAATTTAAGCAATTTTAGTCATTCCTTATTCTCTATTTTATTATATTGGGTTTTTTTTTCAAAATTTTGACAAGGAATTACAAGTTCTCTTTTGGCTGTGTGTAGAAAGCAAACGATAAAAAACTAATTGGTTTCGTTCTTAAACGAGACACGCATTAGTCAGATAAAATGTTTTTTTTTCTTGCATGACTCATTTTTACGTTCAATAATAGTTCATTTACTATGGATAATGCAAATTCTCAAGCTAAAAGTGACTTTTGCAATAATTTTTAGATTTTCCTCTACTTTTTCTACTATAATAAATAAAAATTTTAAATTAACTTAGAAAAAAAATGTTCATTTATTAAATAGTAGAAAGAAACTCCGCGTAACAAACATTTTACTCGTCCAATTCTATCCACATTTCCCGTCAAATTATAATAATTGCAAGCTCGAGCATTAGCAAACTTTGTAAAGCGATAATTTAACTTAGCCGCCAACTAATTTCCAGCGTTTCAACATTTTTAAGTCCAAAGCTCCATCAATGTCCGTTGCATTCTTCGTAAAAATAAACGAGCAACCTTCAATACCGACATATCTATCACCGCGTCGAAATGAAGCGAAACGAAAAAAAAAATCACATCTAAAAAGTTTCGCCAAGTACAAAGACTCCGGGGGAGCGCTCACCTATACCGGGGGCCCGCGAGATAAAAGCCGCGCCAACTCAGCTTTCGCATCCACCTCCCAGATCTTTGACCTTTTTCCTCGGCTTTTTCTAGCGCCTCGCCCACGCTTTGGTCGTTACGCGCCGGGAGCAACGGTGTACACGAGACGTTTTTGCGTCCAGCGTCTGTATACCCGGAGGAAAAAAGCACACCTTTATTTTCGATTTTTGCTCTTTAACGGGGAATCGGACGATTTAGAAGAAATGCGACATTTTTACTACGACATATTTTGTGTTCGACAATCGCTGACATTAGTGGTTTACGAAAACCCGCTATTTTTTTTATTTGGCGCTGGAAATTATTCTTTACGCTTGCGTTTAGAGCTGTACGTTCAGTGTGTGCACTATCGCTTATCTATTCTATTCCTCGTGTTGACAAACGTAAAAGCTAAGCATAATTTTGTTGTCGAGGAATTTTAAAGAATTGAATTTGTACTTGAGTTTTTATCGGTATTCTGTATTGTCGAAACGAGCTATAACTTGCTTCGTGGAAAAGTTTCGAGCTGTTTCGTGTTTTGCCTCTTCCTAGGAGAGTAAAAAAAGTCTTGTATTTAAATTGGAAATGTAAGCATTTACAGAACACGGTTTTACGAAGCTGCGAATTAAATTTTTGCGGGTAAAAAGAAAATCGCAATAGGAGGGTATCATGGTGAAATTAAAAATTCGCAAAATTTTATAAGTCATCGCGGATCGAATATCGAGGCTAAAATCAATATGCACGTTCGATGGCATGACTCATGCGTGTTGCTCAGTTCGAATAGCCATTTGGCATTAATTGCAAGCGTAATTAAAAGCTTCACGTACAAAGTGCTAATATTGGGTCGTAAAAGTCAGTTTGCGCACGCTGTGCTTAGCTTATTCGAAAAGTCATAAATTTTTAAGTGTCGGTAAATGTATTTATTTTTATTTTTTCTGTAAAAAATTTACTTTGCTACTTGAGTACCTATATTATTTTGTCGGGGAAAACATCTTTAAAATGACTTATTTTTAAACTACTTTAAATAAAGTGTTCCTTTCAATTTTGTTTTTCTAGGTTCAAGTCAAAACTGGTGCGACGTCTCGCGAGCTTTTCCTATGTTATCAGAAGCCTATTGAACGTATCGGTTACGGTTTTCACGCCTTGCGTAGCTTTGAAGACCGTAATAGGACTTCCTTACTGGACTAGCATATGTGGCATCACAGCAATATCAGTGGTGTTTGCATTAATGGTAATTGCTTTCTTACACTCGATTCAAATTTATTGTTCGATGATATAATGCAAGACGTTCGCGTTATGCGAACGTGAATAAAAAGAAAAATAAGCAAATGTTAATCGTATTGAAAAACTGTTTATATTTTATGCAGGGAGGTTTGAAAGCTGCAATTGTGTCTGACGTAATTCAAGGCTTGACTATGATTGGAGTTTCGATCATAATTATTATTCACGGAACTGTTGATGCAGGTGGCTTTAGCACAGTTGTAAATGTCACCGAAGCACGCGGCCGCCTCGATTTCTTCAAGTGCGTATGCTTGTTTACTAGTTTTTGTTTTTTTTTCATATGGAATTGTTTAAATTTATCGTAGAAATTGTTATTCCAACGGATTATTTACGAAATGTTTTTTTTATTGCAGTTTCGATTTGGACCCAACCATCCGAGTTACTACCGTATCGGCAATACTCGGACAACTTTTTATGAGCCTTTCAATATTTGGTTGCCAACAAAACTTTGTTCAGCGCTACTGCAGCATGAGCAGTCAGACTAAAGTTGTCAAGTACGTTCACATAAAATTATCATGTTCAAACGACCACGTAATTATCAAAAATACGAAATAAACATTTCCTTTTTTTTCTCATTACAGGACGATGATGGCGAACATTCCCGTGATTACCGTGCTTTTCTCATTATCCTGGGTTGTCGGCATGGTAATCTTCGCCAATTACGCCGACTGCGATCCAATGAGCTTGGGATACACGTCCAAGTTCGACGAGATCGTGCCATTCTACGTAGAAGATAAATTCGTCTATTTGCCGGGCTTGCTGGGCCTGGTGATGGCCACGCTTTTCAACAGCTCTCTGACAATAACCGTGTCGATTCTCAATTCCTTAGCCACCGTCACTTTCGAAGACTTCCTCGGGCAGATTCCAGCCTTGAAGAATCTTAAGGACACCCAGCAGCTCAAGATAATCAAGTCGTTAGTCTTCTTCTATGGCTTCCTGGTCGTTGGCGTCAGCTTCCTCGTTGGTATGCTGTCCGGTGTCATCGAGTCATCTATGCTGATGACATCCGCCACCTCTGGACCGCTTCTTGGAGTGTTTGTCCTTGCCATGCTGGTTCCGTGTGCCAACTGGAAGGGAGCCGCAGCTGGCATGATCTTCAGTCACGTAACGACGTTGTGGTTGACTTTCGGGCGTCTTAGTCTAGACATTCCTACCGAGTCACTGCCATTAACAACCGACGGCTGCCAGAACGACACCTTTTCGTCGCATCTTATGAAATCAAGAGATGCTGTACCAGTTCAATGGTCGAGCGTAACCAAGGACCACTTGTTCGACGACGAAACACCCGAGACCGTGCTCGACAATATGTACAGCATAACTTACATGTACTATGCGTTCATTGGAAGCACATCGACGATCGTCGTGGGAATTATCGTCAGCTTATTGACCGCTGACTCCAAAGAAGACGCTTACGAGGAGCATCTTCTTCATCCTTGGGTACTGAAAGTGTCCAAAATGCTGCCTGGTAAACCTCGACTCTATGCTCCTAGCTCGTGTTTCAATGAGAATAACAACTCAGTGAACGGCTGTGTTCCTACGAATTTGGTTGACGACTCGTTAAAGGGCGATCTGAAGAAGATGGAGCACAAAGTTCCGATGGACAATGGGTTCGTTGGCCGATTGGACACTTTGAAGAAGGTCACATTGGACGTGACGAATGAAGTGCAGAAGGGTACGAAATTTTGATGCGGAACCCACTGCTGCGATAAATCGAGACTGACCATTCGGTGAAGTGCGAATGAGATAAGTGGTGCTTGTTTGATACGTCGAGTAACATGAGCATATGGTGTTTTCTAGAACTACTTAAACGATACGAAAGTATTTTTGCCGATTTTTTTTGTTAAATGTTTCCCATGTGAATAGTGTTTAGTGCTTAATTCCCCAGTATTTTGATGATTTGTATGTTTAAACGCTGTGCTTAGTGGTTTGCTTAGGTCGGTTAATTTATGAAATTGGATTGGGCGGATTCTTTGGAAATGCAAAAAAACAAGCAATCCATTTGTAAAATATTTTTTAAACTTTCTTTATTTTTTAATACATACGTTATCGCAACGTTCTTATTGACTTTTAAGTTAGTCGATGAATTATTTTAAATTTGTTATTGATCGTAAGGATAATTTGTACAGTCGGAAGATTATGCGTTACGTTTAAAATTTCGTACTATTTTATACGCGAGATGTAACTTAATGCAAGCTGCGATCAATAAGTTGTAGGAGACTATTTTTCAAGTGACTAATTTTTCGAAACAACAATTTGTTACTTGAAGATTAGTCAATTAATTTAGTCAGCCAAAGTATAATAAACTTTAATCAACGGCTCTTTTGCCTGACATTTTTAAAATTGTTAGTAGAATATTACATACACGGAATGTACATACAAGATCTGATATCATTTGTACATTTAACATGTTTAGAGTTGTTCGTCGATTTAAATTTTAATAAGAAAATTCTTTTAACTATTTTTATACGGTGTTCTTTATCAAAAGTTTAATTTCATTAAGGCGATTTTGTGCTCATGCCAGCAATTATTATTTTTACTCGATAATATATACGTTCTCATAAATGTACTTAAAAATTGTCACACTAGCAAGTTCGGCAGACGACAAGTTCGTAGTAGTACATGTTTTTCTTCGTCTTTAGACATTTTTCTCTCTGCATTCACATCTTTGACCTAAATATACCATTTTTTTCTGCAAAAAGCAAATTATGCAATAACTCCCAGGGGTCTCTCTTACTTCAACGGAGTCGCAAGTAAAAAAAGACGAGTTATATTAAGCGCACGAAAATGACATCACGTGGAGATATAGGCACACGTTGAAATGGTTCTACCTCTCTCTCTCTCTCATTCCGTTGGAGAAAGAGTGGCCACTTTGAACCCTAGAGTGTACGGGACGCGAAAAAACGCGAGGAAGTAAAGTGCCGTACTTTTTGCCCCTCGCGCACGTACGAGTATGCGTGTGTACGTGAGCATGAACGTCGCCTTAGGAAATTGTTAAGTCTTTCTTCTTTCTCTTCCACTCTTTTTTTTCTCTCTCTCTCCGTGACCGGCCGTTTTTTTCTCTGACTCCTAGAGTAGAAGCTTGTACCTTTCACGTTCTTTTCTTTTTTTTCTACTCAAGTTCTTTTTTTAAATAGAATGTTGGCCGCGCCCAGCAATCTGCAATTTTTAGTCAATTTTTTATAAAGTTTTTCGCGAGCAGCGATAATCGTCTTGTTAAATTCGTATTTGACCTCTGTACAGTTGTTAAGTACTTATATATCGAACGAAAAAGACTTGAAAAACTCATTTGATACACGTGTAATTTTTAATTGACACTTGACGTCTATTGAATCAAATTTATTTCGAAACATGTGAAATTTTGTTTTAAACAATCGCAATTGTTTGGCGAGAGAATTTATCGATAGAAACAACAAACGTAGCCTTCGTTAACTTCAAGAACTTTTGTAATGATTAATTAAAAGTTGCAGAGTTTATATGAATTCCAATGTCGATCCTTTCTCAAAGCTCTTTTCTTCACTTCAACAAGCACAAACATTTTACTTAAGATTTTACTTACTTAAAGCAGTATCGATTACACATAAATCGTTCGGCTTAAGTAGGTCCCGTTCAAAAGCCGTTGCCGACTAGCATCTGCATCTTAACGTACTCTCCTATACGCGAGCGTAGGCTCGAGAAAAATAGTTACTGAGAAAAGAAGAAGAAAAAAAACCGAGATAAAGCTATAAAATTGTTGCGTTTTGAACGGCGTACATTTTGTAAGTCTCGCGTCGATAATACATATTTATTGACGAGACCGTGCGCGAAAGAGTATATTTTACTTAGGAATGCATAGTCTTTGTAATTTATATACGAACCGATCCTGAAAAAAAATTACGTATACATATATGCTCTGTACATATACTTTGTAAGCGATATACATATATATTTTTATAGATCAAAGAGAGGATGCAACGAGAAGCACGAATTATATAAAAAAGAAGAGCAATCGCTCTCGCGATATGAGATAATCTTAAATAAAAAACACGTTGACGTTGTTGATATGTAATTATTGATTAGTGAATAGTGCATAGTCGTTTAAGTGTCACAATGGCAATCGGCCCAAGCGTTTAACGGACGGTTGCTGGCGTTGCGAAAACCTTAGAGAGTTTTTAATCGAGAGCGATACGCACCTCGTCGATCATCGATCTGCTAGATCGTACAACGAAATTACGAGTGTCTTGTTAGGGAACATACTACGAAATGTGCATGTACGATGTACATGAATAAAATATCAATTCTTTTTTAATTAATATACACTGTTGTTCGGCGTTTCTTTATCCATAACGATAATCCTTTCACAAAAATTCACCATCACTTTGAAATTGTCAAAAATTTCGTTACCTACTTCCTACACCGAATAAAAATCCTTTCTGTACCCTTAAAAAGCTTTTCTAGACGAGAACGTAACCGCAGGCAAACAAAAAATCTTACAACGCGATAAGCCCAGAATAAATAAATACATTACACGCGACACATCCTCGGGTACCGGGCAAAAAAAGTCGAATATATCGCGGCCAGTCTCGGCAGCGGAAAGATCTCGCTGCTGCCGCCATGACTCCGGATTCGGATATAATCCTCACGAAATCGCGCTCGGCCGTTTTATTCCGAAACAGCTCGATCGGCGAGCCGCTGTTTTCGTAATGAGCCTGAAAATTCGTATGCACTCGTACTGGGGCGACGTGTGTTCTCTGATCTTTCTCTTTCGAGTTAAATAAAAAATACGCTGGATTTTCAAACTTTCGGCTGCGTATTGAATTTCAAAACACTTTTCCGCTCTGGGATTTTGGGATTTCACTAATGTACGATCTTTTAATAATTTATTAGGTTTTCTCTAACGAGATATCACGTACACGTCAAGGGGGGGGGGGGGAGGTTGTATGCTGTTCAACGAAGTGCAAGTTTTTACTTATGTTGATGCTATATCTGCGTAATAAATTTAAGGCTGACGCTGCTGCGTTACATGAATTTTACAGTTGTTTCTACAAGTAAGTTATTTATGCGTGAATTATGCGGCATCGAAATTGAAAATGGCCTTCAAAATGGCTTTGCTAAAACAGATTCAACGAAAAAACAAATTATATTTCAATTGAAAACATTGATTCATTTACCATATAGGTATACGAACAGGAAATACTTTATTTTTACGCAATAAGCAGTGGTAAAATAGCGAGCGATATGCAGAGATATATATAGAGAATACAACTTTTATACATCCATCAATCCTTGATTGATCTCTCATGATTAAAATCGCCGATGGCTATCTAAACGCGTTTCAATATCAATTAAAACGCAAGTCCGAAGATTTCAATTTTACAGTGGTATTAATAACGAAAAATCTCGGATCGGTTATTATACGTGTATTTTTATAACGACTGTCAATTCAAATTACGTCTCTTTAGACTGTCGTACGAAGGTATCAGCTTGGGGATATCAGTCTGGAGGAAAAACGATCGATAAGACTAAACGTTAGTATTGCTCACGTGACGCGCTGTGAATAAGCAAAAACTCGGCTGAGCCACTATACCCCCATAGCCATCGGGACTTTTTTCCATCGCTTTTCCTTCGAGCCTCTTAACTTTTTGCCGGTCTAAGAAAAAGTCAACCCTGTTCGATTTAATGGTCCCCCCTACACGCCGTTAATGAAATAATCATTGTAAAAGCGATAAAAAATTTTTAATTCAAGTTTATATTGGCAGCCAATTCTTCGATATAGACATAATTAGGCGGGCGATTGTCATTTATCTTCTGCAGTCGAAAGCCGTTGACATTTTCATCAAACGTGCATCAATAAAGGTTAGCTCTCTAAAACTGATCGCATAGCAAAAAGTTATCAAAGTGTGTGTGTTCCAGCAAGAGCAGTGGATTGACGCGTCTCTGGCAGAAAATTTCGTTGGAAATCGGCGACTATGGAGACGAGGTAATTTTTCATCTCACTGAGACCGATATTCCGGATGCGGATATCACCTCGTCGCTTGCATATCCTACCCACATCTAAGCAAAATGCACGAGTGACTGGAGAGCAGATTGTTAATTTAAATGTTAATGCCGAGGTTGAGGTGCGAAGACTAGGCAACCGCTTACTAATTAACAATCGTGCATTTTAAGCTGGGCTGATGGCGGACTAGCTACCAGCCAGCTGTGCGCGCTAACTACTTGCGGCAGTAGTAACAACCGACATTAGCTGGATGAGACAAGGAACGATGTTTTTTTCTTGCAAGTCGAATGTTGTTGGCTTTGATAAATTTATGGTTCAGGATTCGGTCGATTAGTGGATCTTTTGGAGTAGAGCAGTTGTACGGGTCTAGTAATGGAAATAAAACGTTGGCTCGTGATTGTCGGCTAATTTGTTTTAATGCAACGTCGTAACAACTTTAACGAGGGACCGAACAAAGCAAGTGAATTACATCAAAGCGGCTTATCAATGCTAGACCTTCGGAGCTTTTGGATATTGCAATTTATGTGATAAAACGCCGGTTCGCAAAGTTTGGATTTTGTACTCGGTCGAACTCGTAATTTCCTCGGCGATACACTTCCTGAAACTTTACACTCGCAGCGGGAGTTAATCGGCACTCAAGTTTTGCGCCAATTTTCTTCGGGTTGGTTGTGGGGCAAAAATTTAATTAATTTTTGAACTTTCTAATAAATATTTTATCAAGCGTTAAATTCAGGCATTATTATCATTTATAATTTTCCAAGAAGTTTCAGTTTTAAGCTCCGTCGAATAAAGGCTCTCTCTCTCTCTCCCATCGACTTTCCGGCGAGTCATTTTTCGGCTAAATTAAATTTTGCGTTAATTAACTCAATTAAGAGTATTTCAATCTGATGAAAAATCACCGGAATTTTTTCTTTTAACCAAACTTTTCGAAACTAACCGTTTCTGATTGATTGGCATGTTTTTAATTGAAGCACAAAACAACGTTTCCCCCGTATGTAGAATTGAAAACGAATTTGTGTCTGTAGAAGATATATATAAAAAAAACAAACAACATTTTTCAATATTTTTCGATTCGTTATATTCATATCTATTCGTCTATCAAAACTAAATAATAGTCAATTTGCAATCCATCCTCTAAAAAACATTGTCGAAAAGTTTTAAAAGCTCGCGAGGCACGTTATTACAGGATATACATAAGGTGCATCCCTCAAGGACACACTTGTTACACGCAACCGCAAATCCACTTGGGATTGCCGCTTTGAGCTTGCACATACTCGGAGGATTTGGATAAGCGGGGGAAGAGGGAAGAGGGGGGCAAACGATCGATTACGATTGGCTTGTAACCCCTTCTCCCTCAAATGCTCTCGCGGCTCTCGACTAGCCTTTCGCAGAACAGATGACGTTGCGCCTTGTATTGATCTCGGTCCTTTGCGGATGCCGCCCACCTCACGAGTGTATATGCCGCGAAAGGTGGAGAGCCGAGATCTTCATGTCACATTTCACGGCGGAGATCGTATCTTCCATTTGCCTCGACACTTTCTTTCTCTGCCGCGAAACACGCCATTTCACCACGTTTTGTTTATTTCGTTTTCCAAACGTCATCGATGCTAAAAACACTGGAAAAATGCTATTCGAAAACCGGCATATTGATAAGAAAGAAAGAGCCAATATGTTCATTCGAACACGCGACTTTATCGACAGCTCTCTCAAAATAGCGGATCAAACAATCGCTACACGTTGATTGCAGATACATCCCGACGCAGCTGAGGGTCGAGCCGAACATCTGCAGCCCCGACTACGATGGCATCGTCCTGGTCTCGGGCACGCCACCGGCCGAGCACGAGCCCGAGCCCTTCAAGTCCGTCCTGTTCTGCGCAGCTCAGCTCGACTCCGACCTATTCAACAAGCACTGCGTCATTCTACCCATCAATCTGCCGGCGAAACGGCTCATCTACAGCCCGACCGGGCCGATCGACTCCGATTACGGGGACGTCAGGTCTTACAGCAAGGCTGCCGTCAAGGGAATGGAGAGGTAATCCCTTTTTTGCAACACCATTACTGTACTATTTTTTTTGTCTTGCTTTTTCAAAGTTTTTGATCCTTTTTTCGATCGAGTTTATTTGACTTGATGCAGTGACGATGTAAAGTTGCAAGCTCACGTATAAAACGTCTGATAAGAGCGTAAACGTCGATACTTTAACGAAATTTAAATTGGCTCAGCAATTAGAAAAAAAACGAGTCTTCTCTCAAAATGCAATAAAATATGTTCTCCAGCCACTTGTACTTATTGCCTGTCGCAATAAAGTCTCGATTGAAATCCTTCCAAGTCTACTACCTTGGCTATCTAATCTATATATCAAATCGCCAATTTTTCTCGTATTGCCTGTTTGTATCGCTAAGAGCCCTTGTAGCATCAGGCGAACTGCAATAGAAAAACCTATCTCTTATTTCTCCTGTTCGCAGAGCGTTGGCAGCTGGAGTGACCTGTCCGATGCTGGTATTGCTGCCGGACGTTCGCTTCGAGAACGTGGAGCTGGTCACTTTACTCGGCGCTCTCGAGGCCCTCTACGTCGTGAGTTGGCCAATTCGCTTCTACTCTGATTTTTAATGAAATTTCAAAAATCCCAGGCTACTCTAGCGCTTGTCTTGATTTCCACGGTAAATTTAGCCAACTCGTCAGGAATCCCGCGCGTTGGATTTCTCCAAGCTCGCGCGCGCCCGCCCAATTTCTTCCCCTCAAAAACCTCAAGCTTAAGAATTTGATCTGGCATACTATGCTGCACGCGAATCCGCTCTAACCGCCGTAATTCCGCGATCGAGTGCTAAGGCAATCTTGAAATTTCTTCGATCTTGGAGAATCGGCACTTCTTTGAAAAATTCCTTGGGGCGCGATTGTTGATAGTTTACTTTAAAAACTTTGCTTAAAGAATTCAAAATTAGAATTGTTTGAAATAAATAATTAATTTAGAAATTGAGGATTATCGCGGGATATATCTTGCCTTGAACTAATTGTAATTTCCATTCGAAAAGTGTATTAACTGGCTGTTGATACAACTATCGGTTATAGATGCAATTGCGGTTGTGGTTTCCGGAATAGGAGCACTGACAGAACTGCTCTATTGATTAAATCTCTTACTTTAAGCCGAAGCAATTTACAGCTGCTAATTTATGATAGTTGCCGCAAGCTCGAATTGAAATTTCACTTACGCCCGCGGGAAGGAGTAGTTTATCAATATCAACCAGTCGAATTTAATTTTATAAGTAAACCTTAAATTATTTTCATTTCAAATTCAATGTCACATTTACAAATACACTCTTATAAATATTTGCAAGTTATTTGAGAAACAAGCTACTCCCACTCCGTATATCCAACAGACCCAAGCTAAATCAAAACTATAAATAATCGTGGTGCATCTGGGAAAACCCAGCTGCAATATCGTCCGAATGAGATTCCGGCATTCAAAGAAAACATCCTTCCAAATTGTCCCGCGGTCCGAGCCAACCGCGCGCGCAGTAGCAGCATCCAAAGCCCGCGGCAATTCATTCTCGTATTCCACGTGCCCGACCGCTCGCAAGCTCTCCTCTTCGGTAAAAGGCAATATAGGTTCGCGGCGGTCGAGCAACTCTTCCCTCTCGGCAGACCGGGAGGGCCGCAGGCTTCGCGGCTGGCAAACAAGCTGCCCCTAAAACGCCGGCTCTGTCTTACACCCGTACCCCCTACTCTTTCTCTCTGTCGCAGCCCCTGGAGGTGAGGGAGATCGGTCCGGAGCGCTGCTTCAAGGCCGCCTGCCTCGGCATTTGGAGTCCTATCTGCAGCAAGAAGCTCCAGGGCGTGGTGAAGCTCGCCGCGGCCCTCGAAAGCGGTAGATTCGTCGCCCGCGACATTGGTTAGTAAAGCCCCTGCCCGACTGGATTATCGCCAATCCCACCCCCTACATTCCCTCGCGCTACTCGCAAGTTCGGCTAAAGTGCCAAGACAAGCGGTGGGAGGGAGAGCTTGCAATCGTCTGCTACAGCAGCCCCGAACATGGCAAGTTGCAGATGGCAAAGTAGTTGCCTTGTTCGGCAGTGGATGAAGCGCGAGCTTGCTCCTGGCTATCGGAGCCGGACAGACACTTGTGTGCATGTGCGCGCGTCAGAGCTTGCACGACTTGATTGGCCGTTATTGAATTCCGTGAGGGGATGCTATGTGCATTAGGCGTTGGCTCGGGAGATTTCGTGTAAAGGAGCTTCTTTTTGGCAAATTCCAATCAATGGCTTTATCGAACGTGGGCTGCTTATTTAATGTGATCTTTGGCACGATTTGAACGTCGCAGCTCGAAAAACTCGAGCAATCGATAATCGGAGCGTTTAATATCTAAATAGCCGGGGTAAGTAAGAACGATGAGAGATAAATAAGAAAAGGGTCGGCGTGAGCAAGAAGAAGAGGAAGAAGAATGCGAAAGAGGCCGAAGCACGGATAATCGAGGGGTAAAAAGCCCTTCCATCTTAATTGAGTAAAACGCTCCCGAGCACACGGACGTTCGTTTACGCGTATGTCTGTGTGTCCAGACACAAACCCGAGAAAATTCCAGCTCCGTTTCGTGCTTGCCTCTCTCGTGACCCACTGTGTCTGCCAGCTCGACGTATTTTCTCTCTCTCTGGGTCCGTCTCTGTCTTCGTTTTCCAAACGTCTTTTGCCGTTGGCGGGGGGAGAAAAGCGCGCGGGCTCTGGGGCGAGTCATCAATCTAAGCGCGCATCGCTTGGCTCGCCGGCGGGCGTCGTTTTGTCATGATTTCTCTCTCGCTGTCTTTCAGCGCGTAAATCCTTCGAACGGAGAGAAAGAGAAAAGGGAAGTTTTTGGTGATCCGGCGGCCCCCGAAAAAGGCGGGGGGGGGGGGGGAAGCTTTGAAAAATCGATGGAAAAAGGGTTGTGCACGGCTTGTCGGAGGATAAATGGTCGTCGCTCGGCTGCTTTCTTTTCCTATACCGCGCACCGCTACTCCTTGGCGATTTTACTCTTTCGCTCTCTCTTGCTCTGTTTGCGGTAGCGCGCGTAAGTCTGTCAGGCGCGCTGCGCTTTGTTCGCCGCTTCTGCGGAAACTTCTGTAGTTCTGTAGATCGATCAATTTCTCGTTTTTTTTAATGCTTCTCTACTTGCCCCCCTTTCCTCTTCCGACATCCTTGGAGAATGAATGATGAGTTTAGCGGGATACTGTAATTAATTGATGCTCGTTTGGAAAATTCGTTATGAACGCTCGAGCTATCGCAACGACGGGTTAGTAGTTTAATGGAAAAATGTTTAAAGCTGCTATAAAAATTATTATTTTTTGTTCGTTCCTTTTTTTCTCTTTGCGAAAGTAATCAAAGCCCCCGGTGTTTTTATCCCCCGACGCAATTCTATACAGTTTCTTAACGCTCGCGAAGTGACCCATAAAACTTTCAACGTCGTAAAATAAAAATTTAACGCTCTTCAAACTTTCGAAGCTCTATGTATGCTTATCGATATCATAAAAGCGGCTCGAGTAAGAGCCTGTGAGGAAACCCTATAAGTAGATGAAAAATAATAGTCCAGCGGAATGTTGGTTAAATCCAAAAATCATAGGATATTATCGGCCGAGCGTGACTGCGGAAAAGAGCCTCGGGTCGATTCGTTGGGGGCAGGAGGGGGGAAGAAAACAGAGTCGCGCGTCTGAAAGCTCCCAAGGGCGCAATCACTGAGGCTAGTTGGGAATGGGAGGGAAAACAAAGAGTCCAGAAGTGGAAGAGACGGAAAAGGTCGGGGCAGATATCAGGAAAAGATTGAGAAAAGCGAGAGCCAGACAGGCGCTAAAAAGATGAATGGTCGAGGCGAGCGTCTGAATGAAATAAGGATAAGCCCGAGGTGTATATATACGCTATAGACGGCTTTTCACTAGCCGAGAACTAGATCTTGCAACTTTTAGGAAGCTTTCTTCTTTTTCTCTTATACACACGTGCGGCCCTGCTAGAGTTGTTGATGGAGCAATTTTTTAAAGTGTTTATTATTTCGTAGCGGAAACCACCCGCGCGCCATCATAAACGTAACGCTCTCCGAGTGAAAAAATAGAATTTACGAGAAAAAGTCGAGCTGATGAAGTCGAACGAAATTACAGTTTTTCTTTCCCTTCTGCCAAACTCGAGAGAGAAGCGAATAGCGTATTTAGAGCAGAAAGCAGTGCGGTTCGGTTCCATTAAAGGGGATTACGCCAACGATTAATCATTTTTTTCGCAAAGCCACGTTATAGTAATGGTTCTGGGGAAAAAATAAAGGAAAACGTCGAAAACCGCGGCTTGGGAAATAAAAATCCAAAGGATCTCTCGAAAATAGAGAGGAAAAATCAGTAGAGAAATAAAGAGAGACAGGATGGAAATAAGGAAAAGATACGCCAGCCTCATCCACGGTAAAAAGAGAGAGAGAGAGAGAGGGGGGGTGCATATCTTGGAGCTTCCATCCCGCTAGAGCATAATACCGGGGGATCCTATTCTCGAGAACGATTTGCGCTTGGCAAGCGCCACCTTCCGTATACGTCTGGATATTCTCGGCCCGAAGCTATGCGCGCGGTCGGGCGGAGGAAGTGTCGCTGATTGAATTTCGATCGAAAATTGAATTTGCGCAAGAGCGCATATACGGGGGAGGGAACCCTTCATCCTAGAGCTCCTTCCACATGGCCCTCAGTATTCCTCTGCTCGTTCGAGACTTTCGCGGTAATTGCTCGGACGGTTTTCATTATTTCCGACATCAGCCTGGATTATTTCGATATTGGCAGGTGTCTTGGAGGGGATTCCCCGAATGTCTGGAGGAAGGTTTAACATTTGATGGGGTTTCACACACAGGTGGAGCGGATCCGGAGCGCATGGCACCGCCAGAGGTCGAGCGCTACGTCCACGAGCTGTTCCAGGGCACGAGAATCGGCGTCCAGGTGATCTGCGACCAGGAGACCCTGTGCAAGGAGTACCCGCTGTTCGCGGCCGTTAACCGCGCGGCCTCGGTCGTGCCGCGCCACGCCGGCCGCATAATCTTCCTGACCTACGAGCCTTGCGACCCGAGCTGCGTCCTTGAGACGATATTGCTCGTCGGCAAGGGTGTGACGATGGACATTGGCGGGCTGGACATCAAGACCGGCGGCAACATGATGGGCATGTGCAGGGACAAGTGCGGCGCCGCAGCAGCCGTTGGCTTCATGCAGGTCCTCCTCAAGTCGGACGAGAGACGAGGCAACGGCCTACTGACGCGCTTATGTTGGCTTGCAGACGGTCCACCTGCTCCAGCCGCCGACGGTTAAGGCAGTCGCCGTCCTGGGCTTCGTGCGCAACAGCTGCGGCGAGAACGCCTACGTCGCCGACGAGGTCATAACCGCGAGATCGGGCAAGCGGGTGCGCGTATGCAACGCCGACGCCGAGGGCCGCTTCGTTATGGCCGACATACTCTACCACGTGAAGGAGATGGCCTTGTGCTCGGTCCATCCACACATCTTCACCATCGCCACCCTGACGGGCCATGCCCAGCTGGCTTGTGGCAGCGGGTACTCGGTAAGCCTTTCACCCTCCGTCAGTTTAACGAATCGCTCTGGAGAGAGAGAAAGAGAGAGAGGGAGAAGCAAGTATATGTTCCTGCCCTCTGACAGCTTTTTAGCTGATACATTTTACCTCTTCGTTCCGCTGTTCCTACACCAGCTTCTCCAGTCGGTTCTTTTAAAGCGACTCTCCAGGCAATCTCGATAGTAAGCTTCGAGCTCTCCAGTGAGCGTCAGCTCTCGCGATTTATCACGAGAATTCGCCATTACTCGGGCGCGCTTGCGAGCTGGCTCAATTCTTCGGGCTGGCATCATTCAAGATCAGACGCTTGCAAGCTTCGTTCCCCTTTCCTCCTCCGCGGAAAGAGACGTATGGCTAACTTCTCGACTACCCGTTTCACGCCAGTTTGACGATTAGCAGAAAAAGTCGCAATTGAAAGATTCGCGAACTTCAGCGTTGGCGGGCAGCGAAAGGGCGCGCATGGGTGGAAGGGGGACAGCTTTCAATAATGCTAAGCGATTTTTCAGCGTCTTCGCGCGCTACTTGATAAATCATCGTCGAAACGAATGGAGGGCTCGCTCTCGCCTCTCTCCTGACACGCGTATAATTCACTTAATTCGCCGGACGGAAGTATGCGTTTTTCTCTCCAGCTTCAGTCGCTCCGCACTGTGTGTGTGTGCGACCTCGGGGCTGTCTTGTAGAAGCTCGTTCCTTTTTTTCTCTCTGCCGGAAGACACGATTCCTTTCCATTTTTAACGAAGACTCGGGAAACAGATCCCCCATCCGCAGCGTTCTTGTTTCGCTCCTCGGATTCTACATCCACTCAGCCACCCCTTTTCTTTACCTCCCCCGTCGAGTCGGGAATCCTATTTCCTCTTTGCCTGCTTTGTTTCTGCGCGCTTGAAAAATTAGGAGGAATGTCGTTAATATTTTTGTATCTCCTCTTGCCGGCTCTTCTTTTCTTATATACCGTTTGCGCTGATTTCGTTTGTGTAAAAACAAGTCTGTCGGAATAAAATCCTCTCCGGGCCCCTGTATTTTTCGTTGTTCGAATGTAATTGAATTTGCGAGGGAAAAGGAGACTCTTTATAAAAAACAATGCCAAATGCATTTGAAATAATTAAAAATCAGTTGCAACAAACAAATACTAACCGGCTCGAACTTCGTCGTCCTACTCGTCTGCCCAATCAACACCAAAAAATAATCAATTCTCGTCTGAAGTAGAGAAATAAAAACAAACAACAGCCGCGACAGTACTCATCCACGTCCTCATTACGAAAATAATTCAAATCTACTTTCATCCCTCGTCCCCTAGCCACGTAATATCCAACTCGCTTACACTCTTTTCTCTTAGTTATCGTGCCGCAGTTTCTTTTCATCTCGCTCGGACGTTCTCGAGAGAGCACAGCTTCTTTAAACCCCGCGCGACCCCTTGTACGCGACTCTCTCTCTCTCTCTCTCTCTCTCTCTCTCTCTCTCTCTCTTCTACTTCCAACAAGGCCGCGGGATTCTTTTAGCTCGAGCCGCAGTGGAGTAGCTACTTCACTTGTTGAGCCCAACATACCCTCCCCCGCAAACAGGCCAAATCATGCCTTTGATCATAATGAAGGAGGCGAGGAGGCTGGCGCGCATGTACACACGGATGCCCGGTGCATTAAACCCTCCCCCTTTACCACTGCTGCCGAACAAGAGGGAAGAATCAGAAATAATAAGAAGGCTCTTTACGTCTTGGCAACGGCTTTTCCTTTCTTCATCTCCTATGTCTTTGCCGGCGCGCCCACCGGCGCTCTTTTTCTTCTCCGTTATAATAAGGACGCGCACCGGCGCCTTTTCCTCCCCCGGCAAAAGCGCATTATTCGCGCTCTTTGCGCTTGTCGTGCTAGGGAGGGGCAAAGGTCGCCATTGATATTAAAAACTAGCGCTGCTTTCGACGTTTCCTCTCTTTTTCGCGACTCCGCACGCCCCCCGCAGCTTTGAACAGTTTCCTTTTTCTTACATCCTCATCCTCCGCGTGAGCTCTGTTTGAGGATCGATATAGGGATGCCGAGAACTTTTTATTATTCATAGGGGAGGTGGGGGCTTCTGCGTTCAGGCAGATAAATGGAATTTATCAAGATTTCATGCCGACGGAGCTTGCTTTCTTCTGTTTCCGCAAACGTTATTTTATTAAACAAGCCATTCGCGACTTCTTTTGCAGATAGCCGTGGACAATTCGGTGGCGAAGACCGTGTCCAACGCTTACAAGCTGCAAGCCTGCGGCGACGTCATGGGCGATCCGTTCGAGGTGTCGATACTGAGGAAGGACGACTTCAATTACTACAAGGGCAAGTGCGAGGGCGACGACTTGATACAAGGCCCGAACAAATCCAGCAGGACCGTGGAAAGGGGTCACCAGGGCCCGGCCAGTTTTCTCATTTCCGTCTCCGGCTTGAAACAGGTGAAGCTTGCATATTATTCTGTCTGTCCAAAAAATATCGCATTTCTCACGGGCAAAATTATAATTAGAGCCTCTGTTGGGCGTGTATCCGATCTCTACCGTAGGAATTGCCCAAAATTCAAATGTAGTTTGGAAATTATTTGAAAGCACCGTGCGCGTATTACGCTGGAAACTTCATAATTCCCGGTTGCTGCGGGAAAAACAAATACAGCACACCTTCATGCAAGATGCAAATAAGCGCGTGTAAACCGAGGAAAGGACCGGACGGCATTTACATTGGGTTAAAACGACGAGGGGCAGAGGGGGTGAGACATGGTGGTCGGGGTATAGACTTGCGTGCAAGTAAATAATGCAGGAGCCCTGCTGTTAAACAGCTCGAAAGCCAATTAGATTACGAATTCGCGCCCCGGTAAACTCGCGGAAGCTCGCAGCCGGCTCTCTCTCTCTCTCCGAGAGGTGTGAGTGGCTGTGTTGTTGAGCAGGGCTTCATGGGGGGGAGTAAAGGCCGAGAGGTTTTGAGTTCGGAACGGCATTAAACGGTCCAATTTCGGGCTTATTAAACCTGTAACATTCGCTTTCCGTTTGCGCGCGAGTTTATTTCGCAAAATTGTCGCCGGCAACTCGCGCGAGAAGCCCGCGCATCGATCAGCGAGCTAGAGGGGCCGATCGGGCAATTATAAACAATTTAGAGGGCCGCGTCGAGCGAGCCTCGTAAATTATTTGGATTTTCGCGATGGGAGGGACAACTTAACGCCGCTCCGCGCCGGGGAAATCATTGCAGCGCAATCAGAGCGGCGCCATTAGTTCCCGATTTGCCCGAGCGATCCGACGGGCATTGGCTGCACGTGGCTCTTGCTCTGCGGGCGCAGAGAGCGCGCGCGTGCACGTGACGCGGCGGCGCAGCTGGCCCCGACCAGATACCCCGACAGACAGAGGAGAGTATTGTTCGCCAGACTGATCGTTTCGCCTCTCTCCGGGAAATGACTTTTGATTGGCGCTACTTGCAATCTCTGCCGTGTCGTTGTCACTCGGAGATTCGTCGCTTGCTTTTCTCTTTGTTGCCAGATAAGCCTGCAGACCGATCTCTGGACTATGCTTAATCATTCTTAAATGGCTGTATCGATGCGCTTTACTTGTTTAATTATTTATTTTTTTTTAATTTTATGATGTTGAATAATAGCTTTTTTAGACATTGGTAATCGAGAAGATTGACTGGTATACAGGTTCTTGAGTTACATGGAATCGTTAAAACTTAAGCTTTTCACCCAATACCGTTTATCTCTCTGTTTCTCGCGACTGAATAAACAATTGCAGTCTTACTTTCTAGTTCTCTATACCAAGCGCTACGCTTGCGCCAAGTTCTCGCGTTTCTCGCCACATATACGCGGCATACTTATTTCCCCGCGAATGCACAAAAAAGAAAAATGCCGAGCTCGGTTGTTCTTTCTCAAAGTGCGTAAATTTTATCCATACCGCTTGCTCGGCGAAACGCGAGACTTACATGTTGCGGCAATACGTGTCGTTACACCTTAGTTTTTCCTTGTTCAATGATTCCATTAGCTTAATAAAAAAAAAGAAGTGCAGTCAGCATTACAAAAATCACGATTTTTCCCTGTCCCCTGAAATTCCACCTTCTCTCTCCTTAGCACGGCCTGTGTAGCCGAGCGCCACTAAAGTACACCCACGTGGACATAGGCGGTCACCTGACGCCGCTGCACCGCTCGAATTACGGCAATCCGCTCCTTGCCATGGCCTACTGCTATCTCATCCAGGGCAAGTGCCTTGCCATCCACACGGCGCCGCCCGGCTGCGAAATCGCCGTCTGCACTGAGGTCGAATGCAAGCCCGTCACCTGTGTACCTGCCGCTTGCGCGCCTCCTTGTGTGCCGGCTTGCGACGAGCCGTCCTGCGATAAGTGCGGCAAACACTGACTACCAACGGCCGATGCACCTTCAAGTCGATTGTCGAGATAGTAATTTTATGAAGATTTAGCGGACGACGATGTTTTTGTGAAGATCGTTTGTTGAGATGCTGCATTAAAATTTTTTATAAATCTCTTTAGTTAATGAATTTTGATGTTCGAGTGTACTTATTGAACTTTTTATCAAGTGATTTGCTATTTTAATGGCTTTATTTTTCCTTTTTTTGTGATAGTACAGGTATTATTTTTAATAAGATTATATAATAATATTAATAGTTTTGAAACAGCAAGTTTTGTACGATAAAGGCTTTTTATAAAAATTAACGTTACACTATTCAATTAAAAAAAGTGTACCTTTTGAAACATTTCAACTTTAATAAAATATTTTGATATTGCCAAAAACTATGATGGAAGTAAAGTTAAACAATTTTAAAAAATTTCAAAAAATTTTGCAATAATACAACGCTTTGACATTTTTTAATAACAAGCTGCGTAAAGAGCTGATAAAAATTTACATAACCGAGTTATAGGCAACGTTATGTAAATTGTCAAATCTTTTCTTTTAACAATTATCTATACCAATTTTTACACAATATCATATTCATTAAAACGTTTTTTTGTTTTTCATATAAAACAATATTTAATGCCATCTCCATAAATAACGTCAACTGAATCGATTAAAAGAACTGGTTATTGAAATATAAAAGCAATCGTCGCTTATCAAAATTCAAAAAACGCGCCTCAACAGTACCAACCCACAAGCGATCAAGACTTTCTCCAAGAAACTTATTCCCCTCAAGTTGCCCTCCTGCGCTCGCAAAGATACACACATCAACCATCAACACAACACAACTCTCTCTCCCCCCTCTCTCTCTCTCTCTCTCTCTCTCTTTCTCTCTCCCGTGCAAACGAGCCCGAGCGTGGTAGGGAGAAAGAGACATACCGAGAAATAAGAAACTGAAAGTAGCTCAGTTGCGGCGAATAGCTGTAGAGAGAGAGACAGAGGGGCCAGTGCCGTTTTCGCAGTTACACACTGCAGAAACGGGAGTTTGTCAGTGCCTTCGGAGCGCGTGTAGCAGTTGACCAATCATTGCGAAAAAGCCTGCCTCTTCTGCCAGTCGATCGAAAGGTAAGCTTCTCTCTCTCCAGCTGCTGACTATCAACGACCTCGATCGATACGCCCCTCTTATCCGCGCGGTTAGAGGTTATGCCGGCCCGCACCCGCGGGACTTGGTGCCTTTTAAGATTTTGTTAGGGGCTCTTTAATTTTCGCGAGGGTACGAATAATCTTCTGGATAATATCTTTAAAACGAATCAAAATGGCGCTCCGCGCGCTCGATCGATTCGCGAGAGAAATTCCAACGGTGGAAGCCGGTGACACTGGATTAGAGCACGCGACTTTTACTCGCTCTCCGTTTGTTATCCCTTGGCTCCGTACGAAACTTTTGCAACTATTTGGGAAACGACTGGTAAACAAAGATTGGCGAATTTGAGGGTGTAAATAAGATATATAGGTTACAGGAAATCCGCCATTTTGCGATAATTTGTTATTTATACATAACCCATGTTACTTTCCAATACAGCTGATTATGCCGTTTGAGATATTCGTGCTTTTTTTGGCGTGATGTAAGAAAATAGAGCATGACTGTTGAACTTTGTAGTTTTCTCTCCGGTTGATGCGCGTGCGCCAGGCACTACTCAAATCACGATATACGTCTATGTAACGCGTTTGACAATATTCATGTGTTCGGTTGGAGCTAGATAACGGGCTAAACTCTTGTATGTACGAGTTATTTGTTGGAGATAACGCTGTATTCCACGTAGCCACCATTATTTGTTATTTCCTCTTCTGCTTTTCTTGATTATGCAGACAATTGCAGTTGTTCGTACTAAATTTTATTAATTACGGTAGTTTATAATTTGCAGTGTTATCAAAAGTTAAAATTACAGCGTTATCATTGCTCAGTGCACTTACTTTTATTTTATAATCAACAAAGACAGAACTCACTGATAGATGATTCGCCTTGATAAAAAGTTCTTTTCCATAAAAAAAAAATTCTCAGAAAATTAGTACAGTGGCAACCAATACTTTATGTTTACTTTACAGTTGCCGGTACAGCATAAGTAACACTCGCCAACGCCGGAAGATTTAACTGCCTTTCATCCGTACAGCGAGTTTCTCCCATCATGGAAACGAGGTATTGCACGTTTTGTTTTACGTTACTTTCCTGCTTGAAATAAAAAAAGGATACCTGTTTTATTTTACGTTAGTTAGGACAGTGTGCAACTGATCACGAGTTACACTTTGCAAGCCATCTCTATCTCCGCTATTGCACGCACGAGTTTTTTCTCCTCTTAATTTCTAACATTTGATTAAATAGCTCACTGCCATAGATTAAAATTGATTTCTTTTTTCCTTATATCTTGACTATATTTTTCACAAAATTCATTAACGTTTTATTTTTCTTTAAAATTACTTACAATAATCACGATAATTATTATGAAGCAAATAAAATACTTAACGAATCGCAATAATGATAACACGAGTTTACAGATAAATTTGTAAAGAGCGTTTGAATGAATTTCGGAATTCTTGTTTAATTGCAAGAATTATTCTTTTTTTAATTCAAAAAAAATTATTTAATTGCCAAGTTAAATTATTAAAATTAATAACAGAGAATCTTATTAAAAAGTGCATTGTTATCGCAATGTAAAAACCTCATCAGCTACATGAATTGATAATACCCAATGAGTTTCGTAAGATACTTCAATTATTATTACGTTTTTTGTACTTAACGTTATCCGTAAGAGTGTGAATTACACGTGATAAATTCATTACGAACGTTAATTGATTAGCATGACTGCAAAAACGAGTTTTTAATCAAACTCAACAAAAAAAATTTTAAAAAACAACCTCACGGACTTTCGCTTAACTTGGATCTCCTCGTGTTACTAATAACAACAGCACTCGCGACTCCCGAAACCTCTGCAGTTTCTTGTCATCCGTAGCAATTGAAGAGAGAACAAAGAACAAAAAAAGCAACGTCGTCTTCTGTTTCCGATTTCAGCCTGCATTAGCCCTAAAGACAGTAAAGACAGTCGCGCGTTAGCCATAAAGAATCGCAAAGAGTCGCATAGCTAAAAAAAAAAGCTAAGCTGCTTCCATAGCCAGAACACACACACACGATGTCGGCCGGATCGCTCGGGCTGCTGTCGGTGCGCAGTGCCGCCCGAGGACTCTGGACAGTGGCTAGTCGCCGGCAACGCTCGGAGAGCGGCAAATGCCTCGCTCGAAAGGCGCACTTTCGCCCAGAGCCCCGCTCCCCTTTGACGCGATTAACGAGCACCTGCTGCTGGGCCCCGAGCGCTGGATCTGGACTGCTGCGGGGCCGTCCGGGACGCAACGTCTTTGCCGACTACTACTACCGCTACTACTCCACTACTACGTACTGTCACGATATATGGTTTTTTTTGGTCTTTTTTTGTTTTCCTTTTGCTCTTCTTTTTTTGCCGTTATTTTTCCTTCGGTTTGGCAATGATTGAGAGATCTGGATTTTAAAATCATGGGTTTCATGGTTACATGTGATTTTTACGTGAATGTCCTAGTAATATAATAATGTCTAGATCTTTCAATCTAGTTTTTAAGTTTGAAGATAGTTTATTGACGATTAGCGTCAAAACCTATATAATTTCTATTATTCTATGTATAATAACTTATAATTATGCCTTAGGCATATCGTGTTTGGTGTAAAAAATTAGTAAAAATACGGTTTTTTAATAGTTTTATTTAAAAAACAACAATTAGTATTTTTCTTTTCTGCTTTTGTATGTTTATTCTATACCAAAGACTATTATTTGATAATTTCTATTGACGCATGCCTATATTATTTTTTATTGAAATCAAACAAAATTTGAGTCACAAACATTTTTTTTTATTTTTCACGTTATTTTACAAATGCGACTGTATGCGTGGCCTCGGCAACGTATTATTATAAAATTTATTTAAAGAAGTCTTTGCAAATACCGTTGCTTTGACAGAGAGCAAGGTGTTATTTTAAGAAGAAGGAAACAAACTTGTTTTGTATTCGGTCTCTCACGTTTTATCTGCACACGCCAGAAAGAAAACAAAAAAATATATCCATCGTGAAATACAATGTAGAATGAGAATGCAGCTTTTTCGATCTCGTTTTATTCCGACGTCCACGCTGACTGACCACATTTTTCAGGACGATGTAATCAGCTCGCTAATTATCAATCGTGTGCGCTTGTGTGTCATATTAATATCCGTCTTTCAGCTGATTTTGCTCTAAGAATTGTACGTAAATGTATGTGTAATTGGATAAGCCTATTGTTAATGATCAACGGCGAATACAAAGTACTCTTTGTCGAATACGGAAAAACTGAAATTTATTTCCAGTGCGCATTTGACGCACGAAGCTCTTAATCGCAGGCAAATGATAAAATGCAAAATTCTCGAAACTTTACAATTACCGACCTTACGCGTTTGCAGCGTTGTATCTTTAAAAAACCACACAGAGAATCAGCTGATCGTTACTAAAAACCATTTTCCTTATGATTGCAGATACATTCCATCGCAACTGAAAATCGAGGCGGACCTCAACAGCCCGAACTACGACGGTATCGTGCTGGTCTCGGGTACAAAGCCAGGCGAAAATGAGCCCGAGCCCTTCAAGACTCTGCTGGCGCGCAACAGCGAGATCGACAAGGCTTTGTTCGAGCAGGGCGCCGTCCTGCCTATCGATCTCCCGGCTAAGCGGCTCATCTACAGCCCCACCGGCAGCTTCGATCGGAGTTACAACGATGTCAGGGTGTACGGAGAGGCTGCCGCCAAGGGCATCAAGCGGTAATTTGTTCAACTGCTTTTGTGTAGTTTTGTGTGTTCTGTATATGCCAGTACTAAAATTTACTTTTGTTTCATCCGCAGAGCTTTAAAAGCTGGAGTTACCAATCCACTGCTCGTACTCCTGCCGGACGAGTGTTTCGAGCATGCCGAGCTTGTCACTTTGCTCGGGGCTCTTGAGGCCCTCTACGTCGTGAGTTGAATTTCGCAACACAATTTAAAATTCCTTTTTTTGGTTGGTATCGTAACTTTGGCTTCTTTCGTTCTAGCCTCTGGAAGTACGTGAAATCGGCGCAGACCGTACGCTCAAAGCGAAAAATCTTGGCGTCTACAGTCCAATCGACTCTGCCAAGCTTCAGAAGATCGTTAAACTAGCTTCGGCTCTGGAGAGCGGCCGTTATGTCGCTCGTGACATTGGTAAGCGATCAACATCGCCTACCCCAAATTACGCTCCAAACACCAAGTTTCATTTACGACTTGTCCAGGTGGTTCGGACCCCGAGCGCATGGCGCCACCCAAGATCGAGGAGTACATCCTCGAGCTGTTCAAGGGCACAAACATCAAGGTCGAGGTGATATCCAGCCCGGACGTCCTGCTGAAGGAGTACCCGCTGTTCTCCGCTGTGAACCGGGCCGCCGCCGTCGTACCACGCCACGCAGGTCGCATAGTCTTCCTCACGTACGAGCCGAAAAACCCTACTGCGGTGAAGGACACGGTGATGCTGGTCGGCAAGGGTGTCACCATGGACACCGGTGGCCTCGACATCAAGACCGGTGGTAACATGCTCGGCATGAGCAGGGACAAGTGCGGCGCTGCCGCAGCCACTGGGTTCATGCAGACGGTGAACCTGCTGCAGCCCGACGACGTCAAGGTCGTCGTGGGACTGGGCCTGGTGCGCAACAGCTGCGGCGAGCACGCCTACGTCGTCGACGAGGTGATCACCGCGAGGTCCGGGGCCCGGGTGCGCGTCTGCAACACCGACGCCGAGGGCCGCTTCGTCATGGCCGACATCCTGAACCAGGTCAAGGAGATGGCACTGAGCGCGGTGAACCCACATCTCTTCACCATCGCCACGCTGACTGGGCACGCGCAGCTCTGCGCTGGCTCAGCCTATTCGGTGAGTCGAGGCAAATTTGGGTGTTCTTTTTTAAATTCCTTCTTTTTTATTTCTTGGAGCATGAAAAACGAGACGTTCTGGAAAGAACGAGATTTATCGCGTTCCCAATGCTTTTCCTGCAGAAACTAATGGCCGGTAGGAAAAAGTTTTAGTAGTTACGAGTCAGCAGGAGAAATTGAAAAATCCGCAAACTTCAGTCAAGCCTCTTTCAATAACGCTGCGCAATAATTCAACCTCCACGTTTTCTCCGACTTAAATCACGCGGCGTCGACGAGTAACTACGGCATTTTTCTGCTGGCCTTTGCGTCACCCCTGCAATTTATACGATTCGTCGAGAAGTGCTTCTTCATTTTCGTTTTTCCAAAAACGATAATGCTAATAATCGCGAGTTTCATATTGCAAATTAAATTTTCGTTTAAATGTTCCGCTTTAACAAATTCGACTTCGACATTATAATTTTTACATTTTTAAGACTGGAAATCCTTATGTAACAATACAAAGTATTTTCTCATTTACTACAGCATCGCAAGATAAACAGCCTCTTTGATATGAAAAAAAAGCTGCCTTTTGTACGCGCATGTGCTCGCAGAGCGTGATCTCGTCTGAAGAAAGAAAAATATTAAAAAGACTTTCCGTGTCCCCTTTGTCTTTTTTCGCTTCCAATTTGTACACATTCTTTTCTTAATACATCATAATGCATATAAGTCATTTTCTTGATAAAAGCACATCATTATTACGTGCATTCTCGTTTGATAAACAATGTGTTCTCCGGCATTATTACTGGCATCTTTTTAATGCAATTATTACTTCAATTTTCAAATTCCAGGTGGCCATGGACAACTCGGTTGCCAAATCGATAAGCAACGCTTACACACTACAAGCCGATGGAGAAGCAGTGGCAGACCCGTTTGAGGTGTCCGTCATCAGAAGAGAAGACTTGGAGGCTCACAAAGGCAAAGCCGAGGGTGACGATGTCATTCAGTCGGGCATGAAACGCACTCCTAGATCCGCAAGAGGACACCAAAACGCCGGAGCTTTCCTCATTCTCGCCTCGGGCTTGAACAAAGTACGCCTTTTTATTCCTTTATCAATCTCTATTTTGTCAACGCCTGACAAATGGTCAATAGAATTTGCTTTCTTTCTGTCTCTCTTTGTCATTCATTGTACTCGCCTGACGCTAAACTCGTTGTCATTTGTTTCAGCACGACGTGACGTCGGAAAAGCCGCTTAAGTACACGCATTTGGACATCGCGGGCAGTGCCACCGAGCCTCCCGACACGGCTAATGCCGTGACCATATGCGCGCTCACCAAACGCTTTCTGGGAAAGCTGTTTTAAGAAAAAAAAATAGCGGGAGCAAGTAATGTTGAAAGAAAAAAGAAGCTGAAAGCTTGATAGCGGACGGCAACGAGTTTTTTGTATAAGTGTAATATATAATCGCCTTTTACCATTTTTAATAATTAATTATAAATGATTTACATTAGATTATTAATTAAAGTCTTTTTATATCAATTTTTGCCGACTATTTTTAAATGTCTGTCATTTTTAGTTACCGACTAACAGTCAAACAATATTTTTGTTCTTCAGTACAGTACAATAACGTTATTACCTTTTGCGTAAAGACAACGTTCTTATTATTTATTTGCGGATGTCGTCGCATTTTTCAACTTTTATTGTTTTATGTTTAAATTTGTTTTAGACTTAACTCCTTCATCATTAAAACCTTTTACCTATCTATAGCGTGTGTTTATACTTTTATTCTTTTTAAAAAGTTTGGAAAAAATAAACAATATTGAAATTATTTTATTTTTTCAATAAAAAGTGATATATAGTAATTAAATGTACAATTATTATTTCAAGAAATTATCGGCAAAATCAACTAGCAGATAACTTGAAAATACCTATGGTTACCATTTGTATTCATAGATGGCAGCATGTGAGAATTCCTCTGCGGGTTATCACAAGTTACTTTAACATGCCATGGTAAATGGAAAGGTTTCCTCAAATTTTCAGTGCATTAAAATTGAAAACATTAGAATTGCACTTCATAGCTTACGATCAAATTTTCAACTTGAATAAATCCCTGTTATAAAAATATATATATTTTCTCGTTGATGATGTTAAATTGTATGAGCACGTTTAAATGTTGAAATAACAGATAAAAGCATGATTATTCATAAAAGAGGATAAATCTGGTACTAATTAAAATCTTTATTTAAGAGAATTGCAATAATCGCGCTTGAGTCGCATTCTATTATTGTACGCGGAACTCTCGGAATGAAAAATCCATTATTTTCCATCGAATTATCTAAATTTGCACAAACGTGAGACTTCTATTATTAGAATTATATGTAATTCCGATAAAATCTTCAAAATGATAATTTTGTTTGTATTTTAAGCATCGGCTCGTTTTGTGTTTGTTATTAATAGGAAGATCGACAATCGAAGAGAATAAAATCTACAATGAACAAGAGGAAAACTATTTTCACAAGTTTCGACGAAACGAACGTAAGGCTTGTTTAGAAAAATTGAAGAATTGGACTCGATTGGAGGTCAATTAAGCGAGCCCGGAGTGTTTCAGCAAAAGTTGACAAGAGCAGGAAGAAAGAGCAGAAGAAGCCAATGCAAAAGGAGAAGTAGAAAAAGAAGAAGACGAGGAGAACGAGAGGAGTATACGGCGGCTGTTGTCGCGTGCAAAATAAACTGGCCTCCGCGACTTGCCGGTCGTCGTCGTCGTCGTCGTCGTCGGCGGCAGCGGCGTCGATAAGCCGCAGAAGAGGCAAGGAAGTTGCGGAGGATCCTCGGGTGCGCGCGAGAGAGCCCAAGTACCGAGCTCTCGAGATAAAGAAAGAAATAATGAGAAAATAAGGGGAGAAGGAAACGGAGGAGGAGGCGGCGGCAGAGGTGGCGGGGAAAAGAGGATGGGACGCTGGCAGAGGAGGAGGAGGAGGAGGAGAAAGAGGAGGTAGGGGGCAAGTGTGGCGGGTTCGACGGCCGGCTGGTGGCCCAGTGACCGGGACCGGTTCCCTTCGGCTCGGCTCGCGAGCGCGCGCTCGGTTCCTCCTTCCGCCTTCCTCGCGAACGCACAACTGCATCTCTCTCTCTCTTTCTCTCGGCTCGCTCGGGTATATACGCTCGCTCGCGCGCGCTCCTCGTTTTTCCTCCGCGCTCCCTTCCCCCTTCGGATATATCCACTGTCGCTCGAGCGCGCGCCCGACTACGCGCTCGTCCGCTTCGTCTTCGTCTTTTATAGCGAGTCAACTCCCCTGCACGCTCGAGAGAGAGAGAGAGAGAGAGAGACTCCTTCTTATGGCCTCTGCCTTGGACGCTGGTAGAATACTTGTCGCGTGTATTTTACCCGGAGCTGATGTTGCATAAGCAGCGCTGATGCGCTTGCCGCCTGCCTGCTGAGGCTGTGGGATGCACCGGAAGACCATACGCGCCCGATGTTTTCACGTCTACTTAGCTCTGCCGCGAAGGCTTGATTTTATTTATTTTCGCTACTTTGGGGCTAACGAGCGGCTAATTATTTTTTCGACGAATGGCTTGTTGTAGTTGGGAAAATGCTCGGGGAGCGTTTAAAAGCAAAAGTTAAGCACTTGTTTAATGGCTGTTTTAAGGCTTGTTTTTTTTTCTTTATTCGTGAAAAAAAGGTATAAGTAGTCACTCTGATGGTAATTCGTCTCAAAGTTCTATCCGATCTACCAGAGTAGGGGAAGAAAAATTATTGAAAAAGAAGATTTTGTGCTTCGTGTTAGAGCTGCACGGCGCCACGTAACACGGAGAAACTACTGCCTGCAAGCATCATCCACAAGATTTACGCATCTCGGCGGTACACAGGTGGATGGGCAAAGGCACGTGGCGCAGCTCTCGAGTGCGCGGCAAAGGACGAAGGAGCGCCGAGAGAAATAGTGAGAAGGTGTTAGAGGGGAATATGCCCGAGAACGCGCCAAGGGACGTTTAAATTCTAGAAGGGCAGAGACCGGGGGCAAGCTAAGCGCTCGCGAGGAAGAGGACGTCGGCGTGCCGACAACAGAGGGAGAGAAAGAGAGAGGGACTCTCGACGCGCGGCCCGGAAAAGAGGAAGAGGAAGAGCCGAAGGATGAGGCCGGGGCAAGGGGGCGAAGAAGCAGCAACAGCGGCAGCAGAACAGCAGAAGAAGAAGAAGAAGAAGAAGGGCCTGAAAGGAAAAGTAGTCTATGCGACCGAAGGGGAAAGGAAGTGAAAGTACAACGCGTCGCGTTTGCCGCGCATTGCGTCGCGCCTCCCGGTGCTCTCTGTGCTCCTGGCTATTCCAGCCTCTACGCTCGCTGGTCCTTCTTCCCCCCCGAGTCGCGGATGTTCGACAACGGCTCTCATTTACCCGGCATCCCCATTTTGTGCTGTACTTTTACCATGACGACCCTGAGAGCTTGGTCAAATGGTCAATTGATAGACTGGACACCCCGCGAAGGTCATGGACGTGTCGCTACTGATGGAAATTTCATTCAGTGGCATTGAACTACCTTTGCTACGATCGGAAATCTCCGGCGTTGTCTGACTATATCGGTCAAAGTCTACTGAAACTACGCGCTGACTGTCGGTAGGTTTCCGAAAAATCTCGGTCCTTGAGAAGCTCCGCTTTGATTGCCTCTGCAACATCCAAAGCCACTCAGAGGCGTATATAATTATTCCAATGTTTATTTTCGTTTGAATATTCACAACAACTATCGAGATAATCGCTTTTGAAATGAATTTACGACAGCGTCGTCATTATTCACGCTTATAAAATAAACATTTTACGGCGCACATTTCCTGGATATTTTTCAATCTGTCATTTCGTACAATGACGTTTCTTTATGTTTTTTTCTTCTCTTTTTGTTGTTGTTCCTCTTTTTTTTTCTCCTCTTAATTTCAATCCTGAAACGATTCTGGAATAGTTTTGCCTGGATCTGAAGGAGATAAATATTTAAACGGTCGGTGCAGCCGCCCCCCTCCCAGCGCAACTAATGCCGACTAATTAATTTAATGCGACTTTAAAGAAGCCCAATGGCACGCAAGTCGTGTGGAGAGCTGATGGATCTTGGAAGATTATAATTCACACGGAGTGGGACGGAAGTTACGTCGTAAAGCTTAACTACTCCCGGATCCACGGAGAGTTATTTAAAGAATATTCATTAAACATCGGCTTCTCTTGGCTCGTATCACGGGATGCCTCAAATAAAATACGTCCAAATGTTGAAAATGTAATTACCATTAAAGTATTATAATTTGTAATAGTTTATATGGACTATTCAGGGAAAAAAAGGGTGAAATTGTCTTCGGAAAGTCGAGCAATTGAGATGCAAGAGCGATAACCACACGTCAAGCTCCGAAATTCAACTTTGCTCCTGCATTCGAAATTCCAAAGTGAAACGAAGAAAAAAAAGTCCTTACAATGAGCAAGACGAATTGGCACTCACTTGATTATTCCGCGGCGATCGACCGGGGTCGTTTGCTTTCACAACGAGCAAACGTCAGCAGAAAGAATCTCCTTTGCTTTTTGTTTGCTCTTCATTTCTTTTTTTTTATAAACCATCGCACAAAATAAAATTTGGCAATCGACCAAGCCACGAGATAAAAAGACACAAAATTTCAATTCCAAGTGCACCCTTTTAATCAGGCAATAAAAAGAAGAAAAATCTCAACATCCGTATCCAGATCTAGATCCAGAGCTACCCAACAAACGTGTCCAAATCGCCGAGATTGCCCTTGTGGCTTTAAAAGAAAGAAAAGTTAGCATTCGGTCGAAGTTGGTATCCCGGGCTCGGCTGTTGAATATGAAAACGCACAGGGGGCTTGATCGTGCACGGGCCCAAGTGAATTTCAATCGACCGAGGGATTCGGGAGGCCCGCTTCCTTCCTCCTTCCCGCTCACACATACTCCCCTGGCTCATTCCTTTCCCGGCCGCGCGGTCGCATCCGTTTTTTCCTCGGCACTCTTTATGAAAATTAAGTGCCCCACCTGTTCACGATGCACAATGCTCATCCTTATGCTCCGGGATATTAAATATCGAGCGCTCGGTTTTAAATAATGTTCCAGTTTATTGATATAAACTAACTATAAGATTTTCTTTTTGTATTTTCTATACGAAACTCGGCACTGGCCATCTTCCTTTGCCACCGATTTCACACTCCATTTTTATAATTTAAGTATAACGCGTTCCCAACATAAATCTTCTGGCGGCAGCGACGATCCTTTGATCGCCCAATAAATATTTGAGGATTACGCGAAATTTATCACCGTATACACACACACTGCTTTCATATATTTTTAACCAGTCGAACGGGTCGAGTTCTAAAATTACAAAGCGCCGCGTATCGATCAAATTCTTCAAATCCTGAAATCATCGATATTTCCAAAATTTCCATTAAAAAAGTCACGCTCTCAAACGTCGTTATCAAATTCTTCCCCGACCGGCGCGTATACACCTCCATTTCTCTCTTCACCTGTGGTGTCCGTGCGGTCTTCCTACGCGAAACAAGCCTTTACATTCACGGTTAGCTCCTCGAAAAGCCCTGAAAACGAGCAATTAAGCGCATCATAAACAGTCGAGGAAGTCGGTAGAGAGAAGCTCGTAGCGAGAGAGTATAGATACGCGCGATCGTGAGCGCGTGAGAGAGAGGCTGCAGCAGGAGCGACGGAGAAGAATCGCCGAGTGTCATTCCATCGTCGGGCAAAGCAACGGGCCGTCGTCGGTCATCAGCGCAGCGCGCGATTTCCCATCAGCGGAATAACAGAGGCCAACGACGACGACGACGACGACAAGCTCGTGTCCGCTTGGCTCCGCCGTTATACGTACAAACACAGAGACAGACGCAGCCTCTCGTGTGTCGTTTTGAAAAGGCAAAAATTCGTAAAGCCCGTAATCGAGAGGAAAAGACACAGCGGAGAGTAGCCGGCGCGCAGCCGGGGGATCGCGTTCTCTCGAGAGGTCCGCGATGCCCCGATAGCGGAGTGCGCACATAGCCTCTGTGTGAGAGAGAGAGAGAGCTCGCGTACACACACAGACATCCACAAAGCTGCAAGCTGTTGCTGCAGCGAGAGAGAGAGGGCAGGCTCTCTCCTCGTGAGAAAGACACCCCGCGGAAGTCGTCTCCGCGCGATCCTGCTCCTCATATTCGCCCATTGGCTGCGCGAGACTGCTCCCCTTCCGCGCGCTTCCCTCGGCTCTCTCGCTCTGCTCCTCCCGCCCCACGGCGCTTGACCCAAATTCGCCGAGTTCCTCGACCTCTCCGAGCCTTGCTTGGCTCCTCTCCGTAGCAGCAGCAGCAGCAGAAGCAGCAGCCTCGGCTCGCTGCCACCAAGCGCGGCACTCTCCTCCGTTCCTCCACCCCTCCCACCTCACCTTCATCTCCCTCTTTCTCTCCATCTCTCTCTCCCTCTTGCAAGCGCCTCCGTGTCGATTTGCAAAAGCGCTGGCCTATTTGGGACTCGCTCTCTTCCTCCTTTCTTCTTCTTCTTCTCCTCATCCTACTCCTTCTCCTCTTGGCTTGGCTGCTTCTTCAGCTACTGCTGCTGCTGCCCGTCTCATCGTCACTTCGCCCTTCTTCTAGACTCGCCGGTATCCTCGGCTTCCTCGACCTTTTTCTAAGCTTCCCACTCGCGAGAGAGGATACCACCACCACCACCTCCGCTACTTCGCGAACTTGGGCATTACGGATTGCCGGTTGACGTTTATTCAGCTTCAACGCCCTTGGATACGTCTGATCAGCTTTGGACGGTTATTTTCGATGAAATTTCGAAGAAAAAGGCTTGCTTTGATTTTTTGATTGCAGGGTCTTGTAGAAAAATGACTGGGAAAGATGATACTTTTGTTCAATTTTTTTTCTTCGCTTTGGGATCCTTGTGCGTCTGGCTGTATTCCTTTGTCTCGCTGCTATACTATACTGCGTCAAATTAATTTATTTTTAAATTAATTTTTTTATTCGTCCTTTTTTCAGATTCCTAGTTCAAAACAGCCGTATTTTGACCTTTTCAGATAATTTTAAATGCAAACCTGCATTAACAATGGCAAGTGTATTACATCCAAAAAGCATCTTCTCGCATTAAAATGTAAAATGCTTATGAATAAAATGATAATTTATTTATGTCAACCTACAGTATAAGGAGACCTCCGCTACGCACCTGAAATATATTCAATCTTTTCGATCTTGTAAAAAGACAGCGCAATTTTAATAATGTCAATCAATCACAATCTGCACAAGCTGTATATATAACCACTGAAATTCGAACACAGTCAAATTTGCATTTTTTCTCCCCCCTTTTTTTTCAATACTGTATACACATCGGCAGAACCAATACACTCATGAAATTGTATAAATAATCTTTAATTGACCAGTCATCCGTGAATTATATGACACCCATATCTCCGATAGCCCGAAATAACGTGTAGCCGAATTTAATTATAAATTCCGAAAACTGACCCGCACAAATTCTAGCTAATTTTAGTCCGGAAAGAAGTACCCCGAGTCCATCAACCTCTCTCCCGTATCAATTTTGCCGGCCAAAATCCTAACAAGAAAATCAGACTCCGCGATCTGGCAATTCGTCGGGCCCTATAGGTGGGTTCTTCAGGGCGTGCGTACCATCCTGCAAGACGAAAAAAGGTAAAAAAAATGAGAGAAAGAGGGAGAGAGGCGCACACTCAAGAACCACGAGAGAGAGAAGAAGAAGAAGAAGAAGTCCCCGGCGTCTCGTGCGCTGGGGCCGGAGAGCGCCTCGGTGTGCAAAGTGAAGAAGGAGAGGAGCCGGCGCGCGCTCACTCTCTCGAGTTCTCTCTCTCTCTCTCTCTCTCTCTTGCGCCCGGTGGTGTGTGCTGCTGTTGCTGCTTGGGTTCGTTGGCCGCGGCTCGCCGTGACCCAGTGCGGCGCCAGGACATTGACTCCGCCATCGCCATCGCCATCCGCGATATACCCAACTTCCCGCTCTCTCTCCTCCACCTCCTCCTCGCCCCTCTCCACCCCCAAAGGCCCCTCTTTCCTCTCTCCGTCTCACTCGCTCGCCCCGCATCTCTCTCTCGGTGCGCTCCTCTCTCTCTCTCTCTCTCTCTCTGTCTTACACACGCACGCACACGCGCGCGCATCCGAGAGAGAGAGAGGGCCGCAGCAGCAGTCCAAGCATGGCACGAAATGAGCGAGCTGCCAGTATGGCTTTTTGACACAAAGGGAGAGAGAGAAAGCCGGCCCCCGGCGACAACGCGCTCACGTCCTGACATTGCCACGCTTTTCGGAGCTCCAAGATGAGAGGACGTGTACGCGCGAGCGCTGCTCCGCAGGGAGAGAGATCGAGGCGCAAGGGCAACGACTATGCCGCTCTCTGTCTGCCTTCCTCTTTCTTCGATTAATCCGACTTTATACGGGCGGTTTTTCACTTGGACTTTATGGCTTGTTCGTTATTGTCGGTTGATACTTTGATTTTGGTGATCTTTTTTTGTTCTTTTGTTTTTAGGTACACTTTTGTTTATAGGTTTATACAGTAATTATTTAAATAGCGAGTTGATGGATGGAGTTTGTTCGAGTATGCCAAGTCATTCTAAAATTGTTGTTAACTGGATTCCAATGCTTATGCTAAAGCTATAAAACAGATTATTCAATCATATTTATAAACTAAATTATGCAGACAGTTTTTTATTGTTACAATGAATTTCGGTTTTACGCAATCTTGTCAGATTTATACTTTTGTATAAAAAAAAGGAGTAAGCTTTAAGGATTTTATTATACATACAGTTTTTATACACTTAATGCATGCACCGATCGTGATAAACTGTCTTTCGAATTAAACCGCTTTGAACTTGAGCACAGCACGTACGTGTCAGGGTCGATGACCGTTCATAAATTTGACATCGATAACTTTAATTTTTGATGCTGGCTTTTACGCTCTTATCAATTTTCGAGCGTTTTTTAACGAATTCTTTGCCATTGCTCTTCGTAAAAAAAAAGAACTTACTCAATTATTTACGTTTATTGTTAAATTTCTTTTTAAAAAATAATAAAGCCTTTTTTGACTGCTGTACTACAAGTCGCCCACAAAAAACATTAATGTTGAATAAAAATTTCGCAAAATATGTTTCAAATAAACAAAAAAATGATCGATTATTAAAAAGCAACAAAGTCGCAAGAATATTCAATTATCAGAAATTCATGCAGACATTCCAGGATCGGAGTCTGCATACCTCTCGGAAACATTCGATGCGATTGGCAGGCAGCTGTTGAACTTCGTCGAGTATTTACGTTTGCCTCGCGGTCTTACGTTACATCGACTTCCTCGGTATTCAATAAAGTTTCGAGCATTAAAAAATCTCCTTTTTCATTAAAGGGAATCGGTGATAATGGCGCGCCTCCGAGAGAGAGAGAGGGAAAAGTCCGAGCGGGATGTAAATTTAATTTTCATCCAATGAAAATTACTTTCTTGTCAGATCTTATCGCCCGGCGCATTCTAGCAATGCACTGTAATCATAATTAGAGATAAATGATATTGTTGATAAAGGAATCCTCTCGTCTGGCGGTCGTAAATTTCAAAGAAATTTATGTTTTCTGCCGAATATATTTTTAAGTAATCTTTCGATGGCCTATCGTTGTTTATTTGAATACTTTTTATTACTTTTGCTTTTTTTCTAGATTTTTTTAAAAAGTAATTTTTTAATTACCCAATCAATTAAGACGCAAAGTTTACGACAGTTGTTCAATAAAATTATTAATAAAACGATTAAAATTATTGACCAATCTTATACCCTAAACATACGCAACTTCCTGAAAACGTATTTGTATTTCTCAAAATCAATAATACCAAGACCTTAAACTATATATAAGTACAAGACAAAACAAAAATGATATATCTATACAACAGAAACGCATCGAGCAGTCATCAAAGTTTTTAACTCCAGTTATTACCAAAAAAGGCAAGCCTTTGATCCCAAGCCATAGCGAGAGAGGGAGAGGGCTATAATAAGGAGTACTCGGGTCAAGAACAAAGAAAGAAAATAAGCATCGAGAGAGCCGCGTCGATTTGTGTACGGCACGCAGCCAAAAGCTCGTGCTCACGTCCGGGTCGTCGGGCGCCAAAGAGGGCCCGAAATGCCATATGCGAACGAGCAGTGCGGATGAGCCTCCGTCATATAGCGAGAGAGAGAGGCCGGGGCCGCCGCTAATGAGAGACGTCTCGCGTGACAGATACTCGTTTGCCTTCGCGCAGCTCTACCCCCCACCCCTCCTCGCCCTTTTTTTTCGCGCCCATCTCGCGGTTGTCCGCCGAAGGCTCTCTCTCTCTCTCTCTCTTCGTGTTTCTCCGCGTCCCTTTACCCCCACCTCGTTCGCTCTCCTCTCTCTCTCTCTGTTGCTCGAGAAGCGCGAAACTAGTCTTTTCACGGCGGGCTCTCTCGGAGAGTCGCTTTGCGAAATCGCCGTCGTTAGATTATACGACATCGAGAAATTGCGTAAATACTAGCCGCTACGGCTGGGATTACAGTGTTAAGGGTATTTAGATATTTGGTCTTGATCTCATTTGCGAGCAATTTCAAGATTGACGGCGATTATGTGCACGGGGCTCTCTCTCTCTCTTTCTCTCTATAGGCAGCTTTGCCGGGTGCATGTACATAAGCGCGAGGCTCGTATTTTTATTTAATTTAACGCACACAAGTTCGATGATTATTTTCATTGTAATTGTTGCCTATTTTTTTCACTGCAATATTTTCGCACGATCCTTTATTTCTTCAGAAAAAGAAACCATCGAATGCATTGAATAAAAAGAAAGATTCGATAAGAGAAGCCTTACGCAAGAATCACGAAACACACGAAACACTTGACTGATAGGTGTAGATGTAAATTATTTCAAAGTAGGCGCAAAAAGTACAAGTGCATAGCGCACGCGAGCAAGCGTAAGAAAAGAAAGCAGTAGCTGTGAGAGAGAAAAGAGATGCTCGAAAGATAAAAAGGAAAACAAAAAAAGAGCAAAGAGACGCGACAGCTTTCCGTATACACAGCAGTCAGCTGACACAAGGGAGAAGTGGGGGGGGGGGGGAGAGCTCACAGCTGTGCACAAGGAAAGAGAAAAAAAAGAAACCTCACCTCGGGCTACGATCTTATCGAACTTGGCCGCGGGCATTCCAGCTAATAATCTTTGCTCTGTACCTCTTCGGCTTCTTTCTCCTCTTTTACCTCGTTCTCGTCTGCTTTCCTCGGCTTTTCTCCCGACCGATTTTGATTCCACCTTTTTTTCTGTGTCTCTCTCCTTCTTTTTTTAGCTTCTTCATTTTTTCTGGTAGTGAAGCTTGATGGATCGTTCAATTGATTTTGTCTACGGCCCGGTTAGGCGTTTTATTAGCATAGAACAGCGCTGTAGTTGCAAAGTGAGGTATATACGCGCGGAATTCCCGAGAGGAGACTTGATTATATTCAAGAATATATACGAATGTGTGTTATGTGTGTGTGCGAGAAGGGCGCAAATGAATTGTGCACGTGAACAGCAAGAGAAAGAGAGAGATATTTAACTCAAGCTTTATAAAGTCGTTTGATTTATGCCAGGAGATCGAGTGTTAGAAGGAAATCAAAAATCGAATTGACCTCGAGAGGCTCATTAAAATTTTGGGGACCAATCATGATTTTTCACTTGTAATGACGATCTATCAATAGACATGAAAATCGGGTATTCAAATACAAACAGAAAAAGTGGAATCGTTAAAGTGTTGGTCGAATCAATACAGCGTCGTCTTTTTCTGTGAAGAAAATGCAGCTTTGAGTTTTGGAAGAGTGAATACGTGACCAAATTCCACGCATGTTCGAAAAAATCCACTGCTTTCTTTGCTTTCCAACGGCTTATCTCTCGTTTTTTAAAGAATGCGACATTTTGCGCATGCGGGAAGTGATTTTCTATTCAGCGCGGCACTCGCTCTCTTTCTTTCTCTCTCACTCTCACGTTGCAGCTGCTTCCTTAAAACGTCCTGACCTTTTTCCCGGAAACTGAAAAGCAGCGCATGAATTAATTTTGATGATTATCTCATAGCTTTCTGGAACACTTACGCTTTTTACGTGAAAATGAAAATCTTACTGCTGGCATTGAATGGTGACTGGTTTTTTTCACGGTCAATGCCAAGAACCTCGAGATTCATCGATCATTTACGGATAAGGGGTTTATGAATAATTGAAAGAAATTGTAATTTAATTAAATTCAATGAAAGTTTATTAAAAAACATTTTTTTTTTTGGGAATATTATATAAACGAATTAATTGATAAAATTATTTATAATAAATGTCATTTCAAATATTAATATATACATCATATAAAATGTAATATGTTTATTTGCGTACTTACTGGTTGTGTCGAAGGAATCGAAAAGGGAGTTAAAATTTTTATAAAATAATATCGTACATTAATTGTACATAGAAAAGGAAGTTTACTATAAAATGAATATCAAAGCCAAAAAACATAAAATATGAACTCTAACACAATTTAAAAAATGTCATTCTTTAATAGAAACACATGTAAAAGACCAGTTTGAACTTGCAAACAAATAATCAATTAAGTTATTTTTAAAGATTTTGTATAAATTTATTTTTTATAAAAATGAAATTCACTTTTAAAATATTATAAAGAGGGATGTGGGGGGGGGGGGGGGGTTATAGTTCTCCATCAGCAAAGTTTCCATGTAGAAATTTATAATTATTTTTTGAAAATTAAATTATCATGCAGCAATAAAAAGCACCGACCTTTGAGATATGTAGATCCCGCGCCGAAGCGGTGGCAGCTTGACCTCTTCCGTTTTCTTCGGCTCTGAGATAGTTTGGAGATCCCTCCGAACCCTCCCTCAGTTAGAGGTAAAGTTATAATCGGAGACCAAACTATCTCATTGCCTAGAATATAACAGACACAAGTCACCCTGTAGCCAAAGTGATATGTATCAGCTAATTTCTTACTTGATGCCGGTATTCAGATACCTTTCCAAGATGTAAATACCTTTTGTCAAAGAACCTTAAAATAAAAAGGATATTTTATTACATACTTTTTCAAACAGAATAATATTTTATTTTAGGCAATTTTATGTTACCAAAGTAATTATAAAGCGTTCTCCAGAGCGATATGTATCTGCAAGTCATTATATAGTGATATCCATATCTTGAACATTGATTGAGATGCCTTTTAGTCCAAAATCTAAAACATACATAAAATATTAGCGATATTTATTTTACGATTATTTTTCACTGAAAAAAATTAAAAATTTTAATTTTTATAGTTAAAATAATTTAATTACAGAAAATTTTTCCTTTAAAAATTATTTACTCATTATTTATAAATTTTTTCATTAATAAAAGTATAAAAATACATAACATATTTGCCGATGAACAAAAATACAGCGTTTTAAAAAAACGCATTAGCAGAGATTTTTAATATTTTACCTTGAAATAGTTTTTGGACATGTAGACAATCTCGGGTGTTCAATCCGTTGATATAGTAAGGTAGTTGGCTGGACTTGATCAAATAACAGCACAGCTCCAACTTTGCCTCAACTTGCCGATGCTTTGGAGTCAGCTCGCACGAGTCTGCAATATACAACACCAAATTACTCATATATCAAACATAAAATCAACGTCAACTTTATTATTACAATCGTATTAGAATTACTAAGTAACTTGAGCAAAATTATGAAATAAAAATTTTCGAAATCAGAAATTTTACGTTACCCCGCTTGCATAGATAATTATAGCGTGATTAAAATTTTTATTTTCCGCTTACGCATATCTACCCGTATTTATAAAGTATCTGCGCCTGTACTTCATTCTCTGTGGCATCCGGTAATGTTTATTCGAGGTTCGTGGAAAAAATTTTCAGCAGCGGTCGCGAGAGCAAGCGCAGCCAGCTTGAAGCCGAGCCGCGAGCGCAGAAGCGAGTGAGAGATAGAGAGAGAGAGAGAGAGAGAGAGAGAGAGAGAGAGAGAGAGAGAAAGAGAGAGAGAGAGAGAGAGACGCCGCCCTCCCCCTCTTTCGTGTACCGTCCGAATGCGCCAACTATTAATTTATCCACCTCAATAATTGCAAGTAAAAGTAACAATAATTATTATCAGAAAAATACGTAGAAATATACTATGCACCCGGCAATGTGGCGATAAAAGCCAAAATCCAGATATCGTGAATTTTTTTGTGTCGCTTTCGATTTCAAACTGTCGCGATGCGTCTAATGCAGTTTTCGCACGTCGCAATTACAAATACCTGAAAAGCCTTTATCGCACATGCAGATCCGCATCATCCTCATTATCTGCCAAGTTTGCGCAGAAATTTGCTCGAAAGTCAATGTCGAAGGGCCGAACGTCGAGCGGAGTAACTGCCGCGCGCGCCCGTCCTGCGGGGGAGAGGGAGCGCGCTCGTGCCGCCGCCACCCTCCCCTTCTCGGCGTTTCAATAATACGTAAAACGCGCGTCAATTAAATTTGACGCTTTTAAATTGTTGACTTAAACGATTAATAATTTAATAATTATTTTTGTATTTTTCGCGGTAGTTTTTGTTAGATTTACCTATATAATGATACTGCAGTTGATAAGGTAAAAAAAGAGGGCGACTCAGACTCCCCCCCTCGCACATTCACAACAAAACTTAAACAATTATCACAGCAAAAAAAAATTCTTTTTCTTATCTTTATCAACACAATAAATAAACAAAATTTAAAACTAATTAAAATTTTTTAAATTATAAAAATAAATTATTAATTATTTATTAATTTTGTAAAAAAATTATTGGTTATTAGAAAAATATAAAAAAATTAACTTTACATAATTCGGCAGACTTATTTGCTTCGTTATTTTACAGTCAGGTAAATATTAGCCCCTCGACCGGCGAGCGTATTCCCGGAAAAAAGGCGCTTCCGAGAAACGCACTATCTATAGCTATACAGTAGCGCCGTGGGGGAAGAGCGAATTTCGTCGTTGACTTGTTCAATGATTTTAGCAATTCAACATTTTCTAACTAGACACTCCAAAATAATACCTCGCGGGCATCGCGATAATACGAAAATGTAAATCTCGACATTTGAATGTTGCGCGTTCAATCTGTGACGGCGTGGCTCGTACACTTTAAATATGGCGACCTTTTCGCCGTCTAATCACAAATACCTTTGACACATATGCAGGTCCGCATCCTCGCAGCATGGGGCATCCAAGGTCGGCCGTGTTTGCTCCAAATTTGTGAAAAAGCCAACTCGGGCAAGTCAAATCGTCGCACGAGAGTCGAGAGAGGGAGAGCGCGCCCGGCGGAGTAGCTTGTTTTGAGCTGCATCGAGGGGGGAGGGAGAGCTTCGCCTGCGCCGCCACCAACATCAGCCCCCCTCTCCGCGCGCTCTGATTTACCGATATGCGTTGATCACCTATCCGCGGCCGACTGCTGCGGACAATAATTATTTTAGGAAAACTACGTAAATTATTTTGCACCCGACAACACGACGATAAAAGCGAAAATCTAGATTTTGTGAATTTTCCCGTCACGCGTTCGATCACCAACAAAGCATTCGCGTCTAATAAAGCATTCGCCCTTGACAATTACAAATACCTGTGGGGCACATGCAGATCCGCATCATCTTTGTTGTCAGCTAATATCGACGAAGGCCATGCAGTATTTTTTGTTTGCACGGAAATTTTCTAGGAAGTCGATTAGATGATAGAAGCGCCGAACGCCGTGCGGAGTAACTGCCGCGCGATACAGGGGGAGAGAGGGAGCCTCCTTCTCCTCGCCCGGTCCTCGTCGCCACGAAATACCGACGCGGATAATACATTGCGGCTGTAGTTCGATAAATAAGCGTAACAATCAAAAAATAAAATACTATTTATCACTTAATTATATCTTACTTTGCCAAAATGCAGCATAGAGCCTCGAGCTGTATTACCGTGCGCGGGCGGATGTGCGAGGGGGGGAGTCAGAGTCGCCCTCTTTTTTCACTTTATCAACTGCAGAATCACTTTGCGCGGGAATTTGCTAGTTGAGCTTTTATTCGCATTTAATAAGTGAATATTATTAAATATACCGCGAAAAATACAAAAATAATTATTGAATTATTTATCGTTCAAGCAAAAGACTCGAAAGCGCGTAATTTAATTGACGCGCGTTTTATGTATTTTCGAGGCGCCGAGTAGGGGAGGGTGGCGGCGGCACGAGCGCGCTCCCTCTCCCCCTCGACGGGCGCGGCAGTTACTCCGCCCGGCGTTCGGCCCTTCGACATTGACTTTTGAGCCAATTTCTGCGCAAACTTGGACAAAAAATCTCGGCCAACGACAAATTTGGCAGTTGATATGAGGATGATGCGGATCTGCATGTGCGACAAGGGCTTTTCAGGTATTTGCGATTGTAGAGCGAACGCGTGAAATTGAACGCGTGTCGAGAAAATTAACGATATCTGGATTTTTCCTTTTGTCGACGCATTGTCGTGCGCGGAGTGTATTTTTACGTAGTTTTCTGATAATAATTATTGTCAGTTTTACGTATACTTAATTATTGAGATGGATAAATTATTAGTTGGCGCATTCGGACGGTACGCGAAAGAGGGGGAGGGCGGCGTCTCTCTCTCTCTCTCACTCGGTCTCAGCAGCGCTTCCGCGCCCGCGGCTCGGCTCCAAGCTGGCTGCGCCTGCTCTCGCGACCGCCGCTGAAAATTTTTTTCACGAATCCCGAATAAACATTGGTGGCCTACTCGTGCGGAGATGTAAACATATGCAGAGTTAGAGGCGCATATAAGTACTTGATAATGACGCGCAGGTGTGTGTAAGCGAAAAGTGAAATTTTTAACCTCTCTATGATTATCTATAGATATATGAGGCATCGCATTAAATTCCTGACAATTGTATTTTTTTCTTCGTAATTTTGTTTGAGCTGCTCCATTGTGTTTAGCGGAAATAATACAGTTAATGTTAATTTTACGTTTGATATATGAGTAATTTGATGTCAAGTATTGCAGAGACGTGCGAGCTAACCCCAAAGCAATGGCAAGTTCAAACGACATTGGAGCTGTGTTTTCTTTTGATCAAGTCCAGTCCAGTCTTTACCATCAACAACCTGATCACCTGAGCATTGTTTACATCTTCAAAAACTATTTCAAGGTAAAATACTGAAAATGTGTGCCAACGCATTTCTCGGTAACGCCCTATTTTGGTAATCTGACTTACTGGCGAATATATTATTATCCTTTTATATATTCTTAACACAATTTTTAAAAGATTAAAAAATAAATAAATAATAAGTAAATAGTTTTTTATAGAAAAATTACTTTGGATTAAATTATTAAGTTTAAAAAATTATAATTTAAAATTATTCATGCAAATCAAGTAAAAAATCATAAAATAAATATCTCTAAAATGTTATGTATGCCCTAGGTTTTGTACTGAAAGGCGTCTCAATCAATTTACAAGATGCACAGTGATATGCACCTGCAGATACATATCACTCTGGCTGGACAACGTTTTGTAATTACTTTGGTAACGAAAATTGTCAAAAAATAAAATATTCTAATTAAAGAAGTATATAACAAAATATCCTTTTTATTTTAAGGTGCTTTGACAAAAAGAGTCTACATCTTGGAAAGGGATTTGGATATCGGCATCAAGTAAGAAATTAGCAGATGCATATCACTTTGGCTACAGAGTGACTTGGGTCTGCTATATTCTAGGCAATGAGATAGTTTGGTCTCCGATTATAACTTTACCTCGAACTGAGGGAGGGTTCGGAGGGATCTCCAAACTATCTCAGAGCCGAAGAAAACGCAAGAGGTCAGGCTGCCACCGCTCCGACGCGGGATCCGCGAAAGGTCGGTGCCTTTCATTACTGCATGAAAATTAAATTTTGAAAAAGATCATAAATTTCTATATGAAAACATTGCTGCTGGAAAACTACAATTGCCCTCTCCCTCCCTCCAACCCTTTATAATGATTTTTTTTATTTAATTTCATTTCTTAAAGTAGAATAATTTTTTAATCAATTAAAATTTAAATTTGAATCTCCCTTATGCCCCTATTTACCTCTTTATAACAGTAAGTACATAAATATACATATTCATATTTATCTTATGCTGAACATACATAATAATATAAATATTTGAAAAGTGTATTTGTTCTCTATAATTTTATTGTTTAATTTATTGATGATTTTTAACTTCGCTTAATCATTCGAAATCTAAGTAAACCTGTCTTCCAAGTTAATTCACTTTTAATACATATTAAGTATCGACGATTTACAGTGTATCCATTCCCTCGAATCAGCTGCCGTTTTGAGTGACCGTTCGGCAATATAGGTAAAACCTCGAAACACACCAGACACTTTATAGCAGCACTCTAGGCAATAAAGAGCAACAATGGAGTAAGCAAACTACAAAGGCCAGGCATGTACAAGACAGACCTGTCGGAGGGCACATCTCTCTTATACAGCGTAGTTAACCCCAAAACCGTTCCCACGCCGCAGCTCCTCTCATTCACGCTTAACTGTACTGAAAATTCGAAGAGCCATTACGAGAGTGAGTGAGAGGAGGGGCTTACGTGGGCCGAGAGACATCGCATAATCGAGTAACGGACGGAGTGCGCGCGCGACTATGCGCCCGCTCGCGAAGGGGCTCCAATTACGAAACACCGGCGGACGTGCGCGCGCCCGCGAGAGGCCGAAAAAAGCCCGGCTTTTACAACCCGACCGCTGCGCCAGAGGCTACCGTTACTTTTTCAGCTGTGCTGCTGCTGTCGATGTGTATGTATCCCTTGAGAGCTTTTTCGGGACGGCCGAAAAACCGCAAGGGAGAGAGATACAGGTGATTGAGCCTGACTCGCGAAAGCGATGTGAGTGACACTGGGAAAGCTTCGCTTGCTTGTGTGGGACAACTTTGTAGTGCTTTTTTTCTTCTGGTTTTCGACGGTGTACCGTAGTCGGAAGGACTCGCGTGCCGCTGCCCAGTGATGGATATACCACGGATGATAGGGCGTATTCGATTACCCGGTCGCGTTTTCTCGAATTACCCTCAGAAGAGCAGAAAGCCGCAGGAGGCAGTTGGAGACGGAAGAAAAAGCGATCCCACCCTTGCCACCTATTTTTCCATCGTTTAGAAAGCTCAAAGCACTTGTTTTAGGCAATCTTGCACTTCTACATATGATTCGCTGCTAGACTATAATCTTTGCTTTTTTTTATATCGGCTCGTTAAAACAGTAATTCTTCGCGTTAAGAGTATATAAAAAGAAGAGTCATCATTATATCGAGGAATGAAAATCTAACGTCTATCGCTGTAAAGAAGGAAAAAAAACCGAACGAATCTCATCGAAATTAAACGAAGTTAACGGAATCCGCCTGTAAATCCACGACTCAATTAAATCTAATCCTATACAGAATTCGAAAGAGCGCTGGGCTCCAAAGCGTATATACATCTCCGAAAGGCGCTTATACATGCCTATATAGCCGCATCCTCATTAAAGAAAAAAATCGCGTGGGTTATATACAACTGTACAAACTGCCGGAGTTTCTTGACCGAGCATAAAATTACCCTAAGGGGGTCGTGGGAGGAGGAGGAGGAGAGTCCTATAGACGTCGATTAGAGCGAGATTGCCAATTTGTCACAGGCTAACTGGAAATCGATATATCATATGGCAGTGGGGGGGGGGACCACATAAGAGTACCGGTATACATGAGCATAGCGAATGTCAAGGCCTCGTGACGCCATTATTTTAGCGGTATATCCGCCAGGTTTAGCTGTCACTCCCCTCCCCTCTTGCCTTTCGGAAATTAGGTCAAAAAGTCAGCGGTTCTCGCACACACGCGCCCGTCACACGCTACATAACGCACCAGCTGTGCTTAGCTCCTCCTTTTTTTTTACCGTCTCTCGACTTTGGCCGGGATACGAGAGAGAAGTGTAACGTTGACCTTTCAATTCACGAACCTCGAAACGTCCTTCTCTCTCTCTCTCTCCCCTTGCCCTCCCTCTATATACGACGTGCCGAAAAGCCGTGAGTGGCCTTTTTCCACTTGCGGTTCTCCGCGCTCGCCTTGTTCTTTCTCTCCTTTCAACCTCCTCCCCCCACGTATACACACACTCACCGTTCTTCCTCCTTGCATATCTCACGCGCAATCGGTCGGCTTTCGTCGGCTTCCTTTTTGCCCGCTGGCATGCGCTCCTTTTCTTCTCTTTCGCGATCCTCCGTCTGTATACGCGCATATTGGTCGGCCGACAAAAATCGACGCTAAGAAAGAAGAGAGGACCGTTATACACCTCTCCCGTTCGCCTCCTGCTGCTTCTTCTTATTCGCCGCGGCCCCTCTTTTCCTTTTTTTTTTTTTTTGTAAATTGGGCTAAATTCGACCGGGCGTGAGTCATGACTTTCACACGATCCCGCGAAAAAATCTCTTCCTCTTTACCCGCTCCCAAAGGCGTATCGTTGCATATCATTGAATTAACAACCTCTTGATGCCTTAAATTTGCCCCGACACTCGATTTAAAAAAAAAAGCAGAAGGAAAAAAAGTAAAACGCCCCACGAAGAAAAAACAAGCATAAATAGGCACTTGGCGGCGCTTTCGATTCTCTTTGCTTTCGATAGCGCATAACACAATCGAGCCTCGGCTGAATAAGCTTACACCGACAGCGCGGCGCATAGTGCAGCGATGAAAAAGTCGCGGCACGTCGCTGCGGCTAGATGCGCGCCTCTTGGCGTGCAGGTCGCATAAGCCTCGGAAGCTCTTTCTCTCTCTCTCTGGTCGACAGAGAGAGAGCTGAGTTTTCGAGAACAGTTAGGCCGTGTGGGAGTCTGGGTCACGAGGCGTGGCTCGGCCTCGCGCTCGTCCCCTATAACCACAGTCCCATTGGCCAAGAAAAGTCCTCCCTTCCCCATCAACAGCCCTCCCCCCCTCAGCTCCCCCCTGAGTTGACATTACGCAAGCGACATACGTGGCCGGGCGCGATTTCCGCGACGCCTCTTCATCGGCTTGCATCGGCAAGTAGGCGATCGCCGATGCACCTAGACACACGCTGTACGACCTATAGCGATTAACCGTCGAGCTGGCTAGTCCATACGCTCTTGGCTCTCGTTTGCTCGGCTGTGCACTTTCTCGAGCTTTCCTTCGCTTTCCAGCGAGAGATGACTTTCTTTTTAGCACTTTTAGCTTTGGACCGCTGTGTCCGATTGACTTTTTAGGCGCAGCAACGAATACGGGACACGCTTTTTCTGCCTCTCTCGTATGTGTAAGTATCTCTCTCGCTGTTTATAAGCGCAAGTGTTTGCAGGCGTCGCTTACGAAACCTTTTTTTTTATTTTTTTTTTCCAATAATGACATTAACGACGAGCGGAGAGAAAAGTGTTTCGGACCAATTTCGCAGGTATGGAGAAGTGAATAGGCGAGTCCGGCCTATTATCGATCTCTCGTTCCGTCCACCCATACGTACAAACATCATAGAAATATTATCGGCGGATTTTCTCTTTTCTAACCATTAGCTCCTTCCCGGGGCCGTTATTACTAGCCTCTCTCACGCCGGTTGATTCGCTTTTAATCAAGTTCGCGGCGGAACACACACACGCGCGCCACGTAATAAACACTGTCGCTCGTATAGCATGCAGCTAATGACGCTAAAACACCCATAGCTTAGCCCCCCCTTCGATAATTTTAAACCCCCCTCCTATTTTTTATACATTTATGCCAACTGCTCGATCTGTCACGGTAGTGTCCGCGTAATAATAGCTCGATCGGGCGGGTATGTACTATGTGCGTAGTAAAATTGAAAGTACAACGGCCACTTTCTCCGTGAGTCTGCCGCGTGAAAGTCGCAGGAGACACACGTGGACGCCCCGGGAGAAACCCACCGAGCGGAAAACAATATCGCGAGCGAGCCTACCTTGCAAATCACTACTGCGTGTAGCTATGCGAGCTTTTTACCCTACTCTCCTTCGTTGTTCAAAGTTATAAGTCCTGAAATGAACCATAGTGTAATACGAACGATTCGAGAGCGCGAGTTGCTTAGCTACTCGCGTTTCCCGTATATCCCGATTCCGGCTCTTCCGGCTCTGTCGCCGACAGGCTTTCGTAAACACCGACCAACCGGCTGGATTAGCGTGTACTTCCATTTTTCCAATTGCATTCCGTTTGAATTCGTATTTTTTTTAAATTTTTATTCTTGTCTCCAAAATTTTGCATTTCCAATCCTCAGCGCTACTCTCAAAAGTGCAACAAGTAATGATCGATCGAGCCAGCCACCGAATAAAAGGCCCATTATCCAGCATAGCGCCTGAAAACTCGCAGCCGGCTTCAAGAGGACACATACAGCGTCTGCCGGACCCGTAGAGAATGAAAGAGTTTCGGAATCGCGAATGTCCGAGCGCTAATCCGCTGGACATAGGCATTATGGCGAGGATCTCGAGAGGATCGATGGGGGAAATCGAACACTCCTGCTGGGCGAGCTGAGAGCGTGGCCGCTAATTTTGATGGACGGCCGGTTTGGACGCGCTAGTTTTTACGAGAGAGACTAGCAACTGTCCGGCTGCCACCTTGGATATAGCTCAATGCTCGTGGCCGGATGCTGTAGGATGCAGCTGCTTGCGTTCGATATCGATGTGTTGGGGATGTATGTGCTATCGATTTATATACTCGCGATTGAGATTTTTTTCCTTTTTTTAATCTTTATTTGTTGGTGTTTTTGAGTTTGAGTGGACTTTTGTGAGGAAATGTTATGCGGCGATTATATGGAAAGTTTTTAAGGTAAGTATATTTTTTGATTATTTATTTGAAATAAGTGTTTATTGAGTTTTCTTAATTTGAGAATGGATATTTGTTCATCTTGTAAACGTGTGGAGTAAATATTGACATGTAAAGATTAAAATTTCCGATAGTACAGATTAGTTTATAATAGGATTAGTTGATAATATCTCTGGTTAGGGTTCCCAATACACAGTTGAAGAAATTAGATGAAAAATGATTTTTCGAGTACGTTGACCTGCTCCGCAGAACAAATGAGCTAGAGTTCTCTTCCATCCCTAAAAATGACTCTGCATTTTTCACTATTCCGCACTATTCAATTGGTCTCTTTTCCTATTAACGGAAAATTCATGATTTTACCATATTAAAAAATTATCGATATTCAAAACTCGTGAATATAATCCCCTTGTAACTCCCAAAAGTTTCCATGTCCAGCCGCCACGAATCGGCCCAACACAGAAAACCAGCCTAATCCCAAAAATCGACCTCAAATTTAGTGGAAAAACCGAGAGAGAAGAAAGAGCAGCCCGCAGGATAAGGAAATCCGAGAGCCGCCTGGAGCTAGTCCTCCGTATAATCCCGCCTCAGCGGGGCAAAGGTGCAAAAAGCCCTTTCACCTCTTGCCGGCCCGACAAAAGAAAACAGCATTCAGGGAAATGGAGCGATGTGGTCAAGCCCTTACCGGTCAGTATGCAAAATCGGGCGTGAACGGGTGACCACAGATGTCCCCGAGCGGTAGCAGTGACCAATGGGCCCCATAGCAATTAGGCGTGTCCAATGGGTCAGCTGGCCCCCGGATTTCCATGTGCGCGCTTTTCAATTACCAAGGAGGATGGATGGATGGAGAGGCTCGATGGACCGGAGGGGCTATAGCGATTGTTGCTGGTCAAGAGGAGTCGTGTCCACGTGTTCTCCTTCTGTTTTGTGCTCTCGGTATGTGAATGGGGCATTGTTGCTCGTGCCTGGAAGTAATGTCGATTGGAAATTTATATAGGCAGCCGCAATGTACATTTTTATCATTACATCTTCATTGAAGTTTCTAAAATATTAACAGCACTCTCAGCTATGCCCCTGTCATGAAAAAAAAAAACGAGGGAAAGGGAGAAGACAAAATCCGCTGGAGACACACAGGGGGGGCCTGTTGCGAGAGAAATCAAAGGAAATAACCGTGAGCGGAAAAAAGCCGCGGAAGAGGACAGGCTCTCGAGTGGCGAGAGCTTCAGGCGCGTCACTCCAAGCATCAGTCGTACCCAGCAGTAGCAGCAGGAGTTCCATTCACCCCTTTCTTCGCGCGTTCGGATGCAGCTGCTTACAGCGCAGTCTACTAGCCCCTGACCGCCCCCTGTATAACCCCTTGATCCTCCTCTCTCGGCTACTCTCATCTCGCGAGCCGAATATAAAAAAAAGAGAACGACCAAGCGTCTTCCGGGGGGTGAGCGATCGAGGCGCATTATCTCGCGAGCAGGATCGCGCGCGTTTCCGGAAAACGAGAGAGCAGGAGCTGAATGCCTCTCTCGAGGGGCCAGTCTCTCCCCGGCATCTGCGGCACACATCTCCGCCCACTGCCTAGACGGACCCTCCGGAGATTTTCGGACCCCGGGATGCGCGCCTGTATACCTGGTCCTCCACACGGATCAATGGGGCTCGGATGACGAGGAGAGAGAGAGAGGGCCTTTCTAAGGCCGCATTGTGAGCGAGCCGCCGATGCACAATGCCCCGAGGCTCTTTCTAACTCCATTTGGCCGGTAATTAAAGGCTGCTTTAAGTGGCGTTACGCATGATATACGTGGATACCACGTATGCAGTTGCCGAGTTGGACGGATTTGGACTGTGGTTTGTTAGGCTGGCAAATGGTTTTTGTTCTTGCGAGAGAGGCTTATTGGTCATTGATGTTGTTTAGGGAATTTATTTATGTTAATTGATATATGGATGTGGAAGATTCTTTTGGAAAACGGGAGTTGAGCAGACTGGTGAGATTTTTTGTTGCAGTGGAGTAAAAGTAAGTTAATTGTTGAGATAGTATCCGTTTCTCTTCTTGTGTCTATAGCCTAAGACGAGATACGTTAGTGGGTGTAGAGCTGATGACAATTTTTTAGAGATATTTCTCTTTTTTTTTCGATGATATTTGATTTCTGGATGGTTTCGGTAAATTCGAGAAAAGATTTGCTCTTTTTTCTGAAAAAAGTTCTCTCTCTCGAAAAAAAAGGTAGGGCAGATGTACAGTAGACGCGTGGCTACACTTTTTATGATGAAATGCATCGTATATTTTAGGACTTCTGGAATTTCTTCTTCTTTTACTTCTCATTAGCTTTCTTTTTTACAAATCATCTGTCATAATGATACCTTTACCTTATTTATAAATTAGTGGTTAAATTACCTTCAAAATTGAATAAGACTAAATAACCAAAATACATAAAGAATCAACAATAATCCCAGAAACTAAAAAAAATATCATTGAATCATCTAAAAGTTAGAACCATGATAGGCTACCAAAAACAAAATTAAAATAAGAATATTATTAAAAAAGCGATAATCAAACAAAATCCCCCCAAACATACAGCATTCCCTCACATTTCTCCAAAAAACGAAAAAACCCACCCCGAGCACGTCCGAGCGGCTATCGAGTTCGCCAAGCAAACACAAAAAAGAGAAGCCGAGGGCTCTCTCTCTCTCCATAACGTAGTCCATCCAAGCATCTCACCGCTCATTTTTTTCACTCCCCCGTTTCCCTCGATCCGGTAAAAAAACCGTCCAGAAGCTCGCGCGCGTGCAGGCCACCCCCTTGATTCGTTAAAAAAGGAAAATAAAAACGATCCGGCACGCGCCGGGTGCCTCCGCGATTCTACGGGGGCAGATGCCCGCGTGCAACTGCGCGAAGATGCGACAGATGCGGTAATCGTTCGAGAGCACATTGAACAAAAAATAAAAAAGAGAGGCGAGCTAAGAGAGAGGCGCGTGCCGCCAGATTCACGGAAACTGGATGGAGAGGAGCGCCGGAAGGAGGGCATTGTGCCTCTCTCTCTCGCGGAAGCTTACAACCCTTTCGGTGTACCCTGGAGTGACAGGCGGCACGCGCCAGTGCCGGGGCGTCTCCTCGAGTGTTTCAACTATGCGTTTAGACCGATATATGCGCTGGGGGGTTGATAATTATCGGGCGGCGATTTTTCCTTATGCGGCCACAATGACCGCGAGTGTACGCTGTGTATGAATGCAGAAGCCGCGTGAATGAGCGATTACACGTGAAAGAAGCCTTTTCTTTGCTGGCCGATTCAATTAGACGCGCCAAGTAGCCTGGATTATACGTTTCGTGAAGGCTGAATTAGCATTCTAGGCTCGTTTTGTCCCTTCGCCGGGAGGCCGAGGATCCCGGGAGGATTTTTGTTTGAAAGCGATTCCTGACCGGATGATATTTGTGCAACTGAAGGGATGATTATATGTTGATCGAATTCAGCTCGTCGAGGGAAGTGCGCTTAGTTTGTTATTCATCAGAAACGTGGTTACGTAAAACTTACAAGTGAATCAACAGAAATTATCAACAATGACGCGACCAACGAACAGCGGACTTCCCCGATCTATACCAGCAACCCCCACGGCTTATCCGGAACTCGAGTGTGTCTCTATCAGCGTCAATTCCAGTTGGTTAATCATCACGAAAGCCAGGCAACTTTCTCTCTCTTTCCCTCCAACGTTGGCTACCAGGCAGACCATTTTTTTTTCATCCGCGGATTACGCGCAGCTGTCGCGAGAAAGCTTAGAGACGCGGAAGAGGGAAGCGGAGAGAGAAAGAAAGAGCCAAAGGGGTACGTATCCCTTTCACCTCGATAGCGATCGGCGCGTGCGCGGCACGCGACTCTTCTCTGCGCCCCGCGGAGACTATATGACGCTGTTTCTTTTCACGCGTTTCCTGTCTACGAGAGTTGGATGCTCTTTCAGGGCAGAGAGAGAGATTTCTTTCTTTGCCGAGTGCAGCCGAGTGAATGCGCGTCAAACGAAGGACGCGTGTCGCTCGGGTGTAAGGGTTGAGAGCGTGTTGAGCCTGATGCTGCTGTGTGTACTGTTGTATAACGCCGGATTGCTTTGACGATTTTTGTTTTGCCTTCTTTTGCTGCTCTTAATGCTTGGGATGGAATTGATGGATAGCGGACGAAAGGATGTGCCTGCGCTTTCGGCTTATGGATGGCGCGCTTGGTATTGTGATTTTGTGAAGTCTTTTAAGAGTTTTTATTTTGAGATTATCGGAAATTTAAAAGACGAGCGATTTCCGGTTTCCAAATATTTTGTGTAATACCCGTTAACTCTGTGTCAACGAAGCGAATAAATTCGAAATGAGCATTCTGATGGTAGCCCTTATCCACAATTGATTTTTCCCCCCTCACTACCTCCAAAAAGCGCAACTTTTTCGCTCGCGTCGCAGTCGCGCTCCAATAAAGTCTAAAAATAGCTGTCGCGACCGAGGGATCTCTAAAGAGGCAAGGGAACGAGTATGGTTGGTAAAGAGGAGGAGGAGGAGGAGGAGGTGGTGGTACCGTTCGTTCGCGAGAAGAGCGCCGAGGAACAAAGTAAAGAAGAGGAGCGCAGGAGCCGCTGGCCGAGCTGAGGAGGAGGGGAGGAAGCGAGAGATGCACGCTCGCGCGCACGTTTCCGTTGGCCGGCGCGGGCGGGAGGGAAGGGACCGTTAAAGTCCTATTTTCGAGATGAGTAACGCGCTCCGTACTCGCGGACACGGCGGAGGGGGCGGAGAAAAAGCCTAAGCAAAAAGGAGAGGAGAGAGAAGCACGAGAGGAGGAGGAGGATGAGGACGACGTCGACGACGAGAAGAAGAAGAAGAAGGTCGAGGCGAGAGAGAGAGAAAGAGAGAAGGATGCGGAGGCGCAGACGGGAAGAAAAGAAGAAAAGAAGAAGAGAGAGAGGAGGAAGCGCGTCATGCCTCTAGTCCCTTTCCAAGTAAGAGTGGGTTAAGGCCCAAGGTCCTCCCTCTTCCTCCCTCCTTCTGCTCCTTGGGGGGCGCCCCCCACCCCCCCCGCCGCCCACCCCCCCCCCGCGGGGCCAACAGCACCCCCCCCCCCCCCCCCCCCCCCCCCCCCCCCCCCCGTCCGCCGTTCGGCCTGAAGCAGCTGACTTTTATGCAATCGCAAGCGGGCCCCGGGCAGGCAACGGGTTGACTCGGCACGCTCTCGCCCGATCTCTCGATGAGACTCTTCTGTAAGGGGGAGGGGGTGGAGAGACAAAGCTGATGATCGATCGCGCGGGCACGACAGGGACACACACGCGAGAGAGAGCCACCGCTTCTCGCATCCTTTACCGCGATTTCCTTTGTTGCGTTATATGTGCACTTTCGAGAGATGCACACGCCATCCTGAGATCTCGAGTGTGCCCGCGCTGTTGGGATAAAAGGTGTTTTGGCTAGCTCTTTATTGGAGTGCGACAATAACGAATACACTCGATTTTCCGCCTATTGAGTCTTTGCCAAATTTAAAACGTTCGGGGCCCACTAGGTATACCTCGTTCGCTCGACCTCAGCTTCGTTCGCTTTTACCAAGGGCAACCCGGTACACGGTGGTCGGTAATTCCCCTAAAAAAAGGCGCATCTCCCAATAGCCGCGACAATTTTTCGCCGAGAGAGAGAGAAGGCAGGCTGGCCGGGCAGTGGGTGTACTCGGACAACGGTACCCTCTCACGCGTCGATAGCCCAGCGTCTGCTTATCCGTATGTGTGTGTCTGTACATATACGTGTGTACGAAAGGGGGGGGGTCGACCGGTTGCCGGGCTTCCGCGTCGCGGCGATCTTCTCACGTGGCTTCTTTAGGCCACGGGGCATACGGATATGCGCCCGCGCGCGCGCGCGGCCTCAGAGTGCGGGGAGAGAAGAAGCGAGCGTATAGCGCGGGAGCGTGTAATCTTGGCGGCGAGCGGTACAAGCGCAGGCGAGCGCGTGTATAGCCCCCCACGGCATACATTGAGAGAAGGCGCTATACACCCGTTAGGCCGCGACGTGTATATAGTCCCCCCTCCCCACTCACAGCCGTGTGCAGAAGAGAAGCCCATACGTCGCGGGGTGTCGCGCTCGGGGGGCCGAGGGAACTCGCGCCGAGCGAGCTGCTGCCTGTTACCGTGTTACCGCAATTCAGGCCACAAAGTCAAAATACAGTTAGCCGCGGCGCGCAGAGCGAGCCCCCCCGTTCATCTGCTACCTCCCGGCTATCCTTCTTTTCCTCCTCCTCCTCTCTTGTTCTGCACTCGAGAGCCGCTTCTCCGCTGGTCTGCCTTAGGATGGAGATGCGGCGGAAAAGAGCCTCCGTGCCGAAATAAAAAAAAGGCGATGACTGCCCGTACAACCCGGGGGAGCGGTTCTTCTTTTTTCTCCCTATGTTCGATTGCTCCTCTCCTTTTTCCGTCTCTTACTGTTTGCTCGGGCCCCAGCGTTTCTCTTTTGTGTGCCGAGGATTGTGCCTGACCTAGCTAATCGCGTGCCGCTGCTACCGATCGCGTGCCTTCTTTTTTTTTCTTTAGCTCTCTCGACGAATCGTCGGTTTGTCTTTGTATACTCTGGTCGCGCGTGCGTCTCTGATTATTTGCTCTTGTATCTCTTACTGAAACCTACGCGGATAAACGTTAGTTTGGTTGGCGTAACAATACTCGTCAATTTAGATTAGGTAAAACAAAAGTCGTTGTTCATCTCCTCTTCACCTTGAACCCCATCTCGAAAAGCATCCTCAAAGGAAATCTTTAAAGGCAATGACATAAGCGGTCCGCTCTTTATCCACATCATATACCATCAACCGTTTGTACATAAATAGACCTTTCCAAGCGACACCCGCTAATTTCACTCTACCATAGCTTGATCAAAATCGCCAGAGGATCATCCAAAACTCACCCGACCACGCGCGTCGCTTTATCAAATCCGACACACAACGCTCAGCTTTCGTTTGTAAATTTTGAAATCGCCCGTTTATTTACAAAACTTTGTGTTCTCCTTCGCTCGTAGCCCGCCTCCTGTAAATAAAATCCGCTTGTTATAAAAGCCCAGTGTCCCGGGCACGAGCGAGCGCTCGTCATTTGCATAACAGAAATTGCATAAATAATAATCGCCGGGGCTCTCTCGATGGAATTCAAAATATTTTTCATCGATCACGCACGTAACCCCCTCGCTCTCTCTCTCTCTCCCTGCTTTTCCATTACGTTCTCGTATTAATAGCCCGAGACAAGCGGGCGTCCCACATACGCCCGCTAAAAATAATATCCCCTGGCCGTTTGCAATCGCTAGACACTCAGACGCGCGTATCTTCGCAGATTAATTCCTCCTAATCAATGTCAAGCTTGTGCACATCTCCGCGGCGTGAGTCACGCGTCGGCGTCGGCGTGTGCTTGCTCTCTCTCGCCCACCTGCGCCCAAGTAGCAGATTCTTCCGACATCCCGTGTCTCGCGCAAGAGCGGAGCACCTCCTACGGCGCAATGCTGCTGCTGCTGCTGCAAGCCAGCGGGACTGTATACTTAGTTGGATACCGATCGCCGATTTCTCCTCTCCTCGTGCTGTGCTACACGCCCGTGTACTACACTATTGCCACATGGATTATGTTAATTGGCTCTGGGCTTCGGATATATCGGAGCTGTACGCTTGTTATTGCTCGCAATAATCCCTGCTATCGGCATATCTGCGCGCCTGGATTTTTTCAGCGAAAGCGCGGACTTTTGATTTCCGACGCCGGCTTTGTAATCGCCTGTAACTGCGCCTATCCTATTCGGTCTCTGATCGGATTTGGTAAGAGCGAGATTTCGCGAAAGTGCGAATTGTTCGCGAGAGTGAGGGACTTTGGAATTATCGATGCGTAGGCGGCTCGCTTGGAAGTTTATACCTTTTCCTCTTTGTCGCTCCGGATGACCGAGATAATTTCATCGGTGTAATTTATGTTTATCATTCGCGAGTTTGTTTAACGACTTTAAATTATTTAAGTTTCGCCTCGAGCGCCAAACAAAATATTGCGCTTGAAGGTTTTTGCATTTGTTTTCGCATCATAATTTCGCAAGTGATGTGTTTTGTAAATATACATCATCGATTCTTTGTTTGTTGTTTTTTTAATTAAAATATTAAACGTCGAAAAATCGAGTATAAAAAAAATCGATACACCGATTATTGTGTATACAGAAATTATTCACGATGTTAAATTTATTACCGCCGTTTACAGCCGAAGAATTCAAAACCAAACGATTTTACCGCCGACAACCATTTCCATCCACATAAAAACGCCACGTATATCTATCTCTCTCAGCTTTTCCATTAACCCATTTCCCCCGAGAAATGAAACGCCTCCTCCAACCCGTAAAATTCGAAAAACTTTAATACCCAAAATTACACCTATGAAACGAATAAATTCAAAGCACACAAGATATCCATTCGGCTCTCTTGCATAAATTAAGTCCCATTTCCACTTCGTCACGAAAAAACTTCTCCAATAGCCCCAGAGATGAAGCTCGAGCGAGATCAGCTGAGAATAAGCCGAGTAAGCACGGCTCTCACACTCGTGAAGAAGAATAAACCAGCAAGTACCCACCATAAAGCGGGGGAGCTTGGAGAAAGAGAGAGGAGGAAAAAAGCTGACCGAAAAGAAGAAGAGCGAGAAAGGAAAGAAAGAAGACGAGCAAGTCAACGGTGAGAGAAGGCAAGGGGGGACCCTGCAGTGCAGGGGGCACTGGTTAAGAAGACATTGCAACATAACCGGGCCTCCTCCTGTCCCTCCTCCTTCTCGAGCCGTGTCCAGACTTGAAACATGAATTTTTCGAGAGCGCTGGTACGCCTGCGCTTGCATTCCACCTCTCCCCCCACCCCCTTTCACGTGCCGGTTCATCAGGAGCCTGACGCGCGCTCTTTATAAGGCTGCGGCTGCTCTCTGTGCGCGGGCATAATTGAAAACGAACGAGATAAAAATGCTATTAAAGCGGGCTTGCGCAATGAGAGAACCCCATTCTCTGTCGCTCCGGGGATGCCTCGCCCGATATACGACCGGAGCTGGGAATCGTTTGTCATTATTCGCTGTTTATTGGACGTTGCGAGATCTGTCGCGAGAGCTGGATCGCGGAATCAAGGGGAATGCTCGACTAGTGTTGTATCTGAATTATATTCAGCTGATCGGAATACGGCAGGTATTTTTTCCGCGTTCCGCAAGGCTGAATTCCGCGCGGTTATGAGCGAGGCTTGCTTAATCTTAATTTTCCAATTTTAGACAAGATCGCGAAATCTCGGAGGATTGTCCTCTTTTTTTTGAGGAAAGGTGAATTTTAGATTGATAGGCCGATCCGGCATTTAATGCTTCGTATTTTTCGAGCGTATTATGTTTCCGAATGGAAGAAACACGCGAAATTGATGAATCTAAATGAAAAAAGCTCGGGGAGGAATTATCATAAGCGAATAATAATCGCCTGTTCAACGGTAAGATAATACGCTGTTCATTACCATAAAACTAAGATGCATTCCGAATATCGGAATTGTTTAATGGACGAGCGTGTTCCTTTTTTTCCTCCTATTCTCGATCGTCTGCAGTTATAACAGCGCAAATTAATAATCCACATTAATGTAAATAAAATGAATGAACAATATTATCGAACGAATTTCCATTGGCGCTTTGTTATCTTTATCAAGAGAAATTACACGCGGACGAGCTGTATTTCATTTGAAAAATGAAAAGAGAAGAAGAAAAAATCGAGAAACGAGGAGGAACGAGAGGAAAAAAAGGAGTCGTAACGTAATTCTCATAATGTAAGAAACTCGAGTATATCCCACAGCAAACTTTGCATAAATTTTGTAACGCCCAAAAATCTTCTCGGGCCTCCTCGAGAGAGATGCTCAAATTAATGTTTTTTCATTTATGCAGCATTGTGTATAATACATTATGTCACGGGCCATCGTAAATCCCGCCCCGAAGGCCCCCCCACCACCAGCTTTTATCTTTTTAAGCGCACAATTTATAGACAGCCTCTCCTCCCGCCGCCCTCCCCCTATATACTCTCTCGCGAGGTTAACAGAGAAGGGGAGAGAGAGAAGGAGGAAAAAAAGCCCCGACTCATCCTCGAGAGAGTCGATCTCTAAGCGAAAAATTAAAAAATTAGCGACATGAAGCACGCACACACAGAGACTTGGTCAGGCCCCCGACGTAGGCCGCGACCTCGGTTCAACCGAAGGCCACGGCAAATGTCAATGCCACGAAGCTTGAATGCCTGGCCGGCGTTGTATCGGGCTGCAGCCGAGAGGCGTAAAAAGAGGCCGGCCAATATCGGAGCTGCCTTGCTTTACAGCGCTGGCCTAACGCTCTCGCCTATGCTCGTTTGACAATTGTCCCTCCCTACTCCTTCGACTCGACGGGTGGGTTATACAGAAGAAAGAAGGAAGAGGTGGTGGGGGGGTCTCTCGAGGTGAACGACACCGCAGGGAGAGAGCGAAGTCGCCGGGCGGGCAACTGTCGAAATATAGCGTGCCGAAGCACACACAGACGCGCGCAAGTATATGCCGAACGTGTCACGCGTGACAGACGACGCCCGCGCATTATTATATATACCTGCACTCGCGGGCACACCTCTCTTCTCCCGTATGCTAAGCTCGTGTACAGGCTTGTTGTATACCCTTTTTCGGCTGGTGAATGCCGGAGCTTTTTTTTGTAAAGCTTCCCATCGGCTGAGATATGAGGCGGCGAGTGTTCTGGAATTGATTGTTCGCGAGCGAAGAAAGCCAACGTTTTTCCGATAAACAAAGCTGAGGTGCGGAGAGAAGAGCCGCGCGTTAAGCTCGGCAAATATATACTTGCAGTTGCGACACGATCTAAAGCGCTCACTGAGTCACAACAATAAACGACGAGTCTCTCTCGCATGCGCGTAATTACAGCGATTCGCGATAACAAGTGACACGTCGATAAGCCGCCTGAGTCGAAGACGTTCATAGCCGAAAAGAGACACATGACTAGGGTTCGGTAAAAGTCGGAGCAACGGACGTTGTTTTAATTAACTAGAAGAATCGATGACTAGACTAAGAAAACGATCCTCTCCATATTACAACCGATTCCCATCGTTTTATCTTTGTTGCTCGAAACGATAAGGGCGTTTCTTTTATTTTTCCATTGCAGCCGTCATTATTCCAGGTAGACACACCGCCAAACAGATTTATCTGGCTTCATCGAAATAATGTAAGCTTTTATAGGCCGGATTTAATTGCCAGCCGTATAAAAAGTTGCCTCGCGACAGCTCCGCTGTACAGTCGTGCGATCGGCTCTCTGTGTGTGTTTGCAAAATGACCGGCTTTCATTGTGTACTCGTGGCCAGCCTGCTGGCGCTCGTCGCTTGCGCCGGTGCCACCAGAAGCGTTGGAAACCGATTGTCCGGCGATGAACTTCTAACCCACGAAACCATACCGAGGGTAAATAAAACATTCAATTTTTCCTTTGAATTTGCTCTTTGCTTGACGCTGATAAAGTCGACTGTACACTTACCAGACGCAATTGTCGAGAAGATAAGAGTCTTTTGTTTTTAGGACGAAAATGGACTTGCTCATCTCAGGAAACAATTCGAAGGCTGTGTTATAACCTACATCGAATTCATCATTCCACCCTACTTGAACGAGTCGCTGTTCGATCTGGAAATCTACGAAGGTGGCATATTCACCAATTTCGTTGATTTGAGTGTCAAGTTCTTGAAGTTTAGAACCGCCAGAGTCGACGTTAAAATTTATGGGATGAGAGCCAAAGGTGGAAAGTTGAACAAGTCGTCGACCTAAAGAGATTCCGTGGAAGACCGATATATAATTTATAATAGAAATATTTAATTTCGCAAAATGAATTGAGTTGCGCCAGTATAAATATAATGACGCGGTAGATAATGGAAAATTTATTTGTAATTGTAATAAAGTGTATCCAATAAAAAAAATTCTTGATTAAGACTTATTTCAGCGTAAAACAATTTTGAAATGGCATATTCTGGTTAATAGATCAGAAATACGAAGTTGTTGTATGATCATCTATTTCCTTATGTTATCTATTTATCAAAGCAAAGTCGATAATATTTTCTAATCAATTAGAGAAAAAGAAAAGAAAAAAGGGTAGATTACAGATTTACACTAATAACAACCGATAAAATGATTTTTTGAATAATTCCCATGCGCACAAAGTGTATACACACTTTTGCGACAGTCTAAGCACGGAATCCGTCATTACAATATGTCTCGGGTCTGTTTATTCATCATCTGCTGTTTAACCGTCGTTACTCTCGTAAACGCGGTTACTTCGGTCGGAGAACGCCTACCCGGGGACAAGCTGTTGCTCTCGGAAATCATACCGCGGGTAATTACAACTCGAACTCTCTACAAAAATCTCTGATAAAAACGACAATGCGCTCTTTATACGTCATTAAAAACTCATCAGTCGCGCATTTGTAACGAAAAAAAGAGCGACTTTTTTCATCCATCTGTACACATTCCAGAGCATCACGGGAAAGGCCCGGTTAAAGAGGAGATTCGAAGGTCACATTATCACGCGGATCGAGACGCGCGTGCCCCGGCATCTCTGGTCTTTCTTCGATCTCAAGATACTGCAGGGCGGCGTCTACGCGAATTTCGTCGAGGTCGGCGTCTACTTCCTCAACGTCATAAGCTTGAGAAAGCGAATTAGGATCTACGGGATGAAAGTCAAGCCTGGCATACCGAGAGTACCAACGACACTGACCGCCGAGCAGCGTTTACGATCGAGCAGGAATGTTTAATATTCCAAAAATTGTAACTATCAAAACTAGTTTTAAATGCCAAACTTTTTTTTTACGAGACTTGACAAGTTATGTATGTATAGAATCTTGATGTAATGGGAGAGGAAGTAGGAATAAAAATAAAATTCATCGATGAAAATTTCAAAATATAAAAAAAGAACAACATCAATGTCGATACTAATCAGCATTTTGAGAATGTGATTAATGACTGCAACAACGTCGAGTCGTACACGATTTATCGTTAAACGCTTATATTATTGCTTATTACGTTTAATCGCAGCCGTACCCAGATGCATCCCCACATATGCCCCAGCGCGTGTAATTTGTAAAGAGCCACACCGACGATCGCGTCGCAAATACGCTCGCGCTAATAAAATCGTCTTTCCGAATTAAAAAACGTTTAATAGTCGCGCGAGCATTTGCATAATGCCTCTCTCGTCCATTACAATTTAAAATCTCAATTTCCCCCATTAAAAGCCGCGCGGACACGTCGACCGCTTGGATATCCTGGAACTGTGGCGCTGCTTATCGCCTAACGCGCGATCGAGCCTCGCAATAAAACCAGCGCTGCGCTTCTATATACGAGCGAGTCAGAATAAAGCAAAAAAAAAGTCAGAAACATCGCTCGGCTCGATGGTATCGAGTGTGCTCTCTCGGGTTAGAAGAAGCTTCTCAGAGAGTGGGGGGTAAGCCGCAAGGAGAGGATGAACAAGGCGACATCGGAGGCAGAGCGGGGGCCAGAGAGGAAGACAATGAAGATAGCCGGGGCCCGTCATTCTCGGGCCGCGGTGCCGTTTACACGCGCCTCTTATCCTGCTCGCGCTTCCGCGACTTGGTAGCTCTGGTGTACGAGGCGCGAGAGGGGCATGTTGAAGCTGCTGCAGGAAGTCGAGCTACACGCGCGCACGCCGCCCCTCCTAAATGATACGTACTTCGCCGCGCATTGTACAGCGAGGGACGGCTAGAGAGAGAGCTGGTCGATACAATCTTCGAACTTCAGCGGGCTGGAATTACCACTTCCTTTGAGGAGCGAGAGAGTTGCCTCGGCCAGGCGTTACGTGTGCGCGCCTTTTCTCGGGCCTGCGTTTAGAATAGACCAGAGCTCTCTGGATGGTTGTATGGGGAAACTTCTGTACTTCGGCGGAAATGCCGGGCACGGATTAATTGGGTTTCTGTGCAAACTTAAAGCTGATCTTTGGTGCGCTGTCTTTTCAGATTAGAGGGCTATTGAAAATTGGAGGAGATGTCATTATGGAGTAAGTGGAAAAGCTCGGCTTTATCGATTTTCAATCGTTTCGATTTTAACGTAGAGTCAGAAAATGATGAACATTACAGGATCAAAAATAACGACTATGGTTCCACCTGAGACTTTTTGAAAGACTCCGGTAAACATCACGCCTACATCCCCGCCAGATCAAAACAAACTTTCACGCAGCAAAATCTAGCCCATCGAAAGTGCGAAAGCTCTGGAAGCCAAGCAAGCGTTTCGCCAACTCCTACACACAACAGCTCCCATACGCTTCCAAGTGTGGTTGCTCTCAAACCACAGACCCACGAGAGAGCAATCGATGACTGTGATGGTGGGGCTACACACCTCAGCTCCGGCGCCGCTTTATCAGCCGGGATTTACGGTGCGATAAATCTCGGCGCTCGACGTAAAGCGCTCGTAAAGAAAGCGCCGGTGCGCCGAAGAAGAAAAAAAAAGAAGCGTCGCCCGAGTGGAGCATATATACACCGTGAGTGTTGCAGCTGCAGACTACGAGAGAAAGCACCGGCTTTTACGGCCGGTAAATTCCCCTCGCCCCCTTACCCCCCGCGCGAGAGAGGCTGTAGAGTCTGCAGGTTATCCGACCTCCTTCGTCACTCCTCCAACTCCCACCCTTCGATGGAGCAGCGCGGAAGTTCGCGGCTAGACACTTTCACGCGCTGCCGGGAAAAGCCCCGCTGACGTGTGTGTGTGTGCTATGGGCTGGATCGAGATCGATGGCCAAATCCGCGACTGATCTCACTTGCATGTTTGTACCGGCTTGGGCTTGCGTAATGGATCGAGCTTTAAAGTTTAACGGATCAGCGCTCTCTGGTTATTGATCAAAAAAAGTCAATTTGCTTGCTTGTACGTACACGGATACTTTGATTCGATATCAATAGTTGGAACCACCAGGTACACGACTCGCGATAAGCAAGTGTGGGAGGTAAGCGAGAGGTGACTATATGCGCTGTTACCGGAATCGGAAACGTATATCCGGGCAGGCGCGTAACGCGCGGAATTGCCCGGGACCACGTGAGAAAAGCCAAGATATCTAGCTCTCTCAAGTCACCTCGCGCCTTTCTCCAAGGATTGCTCTCGGTTTGCTCACCGCGGCAAATCCAGACCGGCCTACGCGCGTCTCGAAAAAGAAAGTTGCGCGCGCTCGAGAAAGTTTAGAGTTTTCAAAGCGCGCGCCATTGACGAGCAGCGGGACAACAAACAAAACAAAAAAGGAGAGACATGTATCTGCGTAGTTTCTGGCTGTTCGCGCACGTGTGTGCTCGCTGGATGAGAAATCGAGGACGATGATCTGTTGACCTGGAGGATTCGAGGGCGAAAGCCAGAGTTGTTTAGGCTGGCACTTGCGAAATTGGCGAAAAATCTGGATAGGGAACTTGGCGCCAGTGCGCGCACACGTGCGTAGAAAGTTTTTCGTTGATTCAAGATGTTTAGACGCTGACGCAAATCCGGCGAATAGGTCAATGGTTGTCAAGGAATGCTTCTAAAAACAGGGTTTATCGGTATTTTGCGTTTTAAGGATAACGCGCAGTTTCGAATCTATTGCGCCTTATTCAAATTTCCTATGGTCATTTTAATGAACTATGGTCTTTGAACCCTATCCTAACAGTATACTGTCATCGCATCATCACCATAACCAAACTATTTTTCATTTTCGCCAAATAGTCAACTGACAATACAAGAAGAAAAAAAAGAGAAATTTCGATGTTTCAATCCAAAGTAACCCGTAACGTGGCTTTGATTTTTCAAGAGGGGGAAAAAAAGGAGAACGAGGTCCCCGCTCTCTGGCAGTTTGATTCAAACGCCGCGCAAGTGTGTAAGGCCTCGCGCGCCTTGACACTGTACCAGTTTCACAGCGCCTGGCCTGGCCAATGACCGACCCGAGAAATTGATATTTCATTCAGTCACATTCGCCTTACGGTGCTTTTTTTTATCCTCGCCCCGAACTCGTTGCATTCTATCGACATACGATAGCTATTCAACGACGCATTAACGATGTATCCTTTTTTTTTAAATTCCAGACGAGTGATTGACTTCTTTTATTAGACATTGATTTACAAATGTTTATTGCTAATTAAACAAAAATCGTTTTCAATTTTGCCTTTACTTTCAGAAAAGTAAAACCAGGATAGTCAGTTGGTAAAGAGTCACAAGACCGAGAGCTCTCCATCTCATCTGCCTGTAGCGAAAACGATATGTCAGCGCCAGTGACACTGTTTCTCAGAGAAAAGTATCCGAGACTTGGTTGCCAAGTGCACTGGATGAACTGATCCTGAATTCGTGGCGCGCCTACCGGTATTTTTGCTGCTTCGCTATACTTTGCCTTTTCTTCTTTCGACCATACGTTCTTTTTTTCATCTTCTACCACTAGTCCTGGTTCACTTTTGCGATTATTAGTTTAATAAGCGAGCGCGAGTATACGGTGTGGATCGGTAACGAGCTTGAAATTTTTAAAAAACGATCTCGTTGGTTAACGAGCAAAACAAGCATCCGCGCAAACTTTCACTAGGGGAAACCACGAAATTTATGGTTATTCATCGGTATTTTTAACACGTTCATTTAACGCCTGCAGAGAAAGAGATAGATACATACTCTCCTTTCGACGGTGAAATAAGGGAAGACCGTTTAACGAGGCATTAAGCCTGACCTAAGTCAATGTACCGGCAGAGGGGAAAAAATAGCTTTTTGCCGGGACGGAGAAAGTCGAGCTTGATTTCTTCTCTATAAGCAGGCAGCTACATGCAATCGCGTCTCTCCCTCTCACGGCTGATAGAAAAGTCGAGATAATATTGTGCGATTTCACTTTCTCCGCGAGCATAACGAAAGGGTCTCTCTCTCGCATTTTGCGTTTCTTCCGTTCTCCACTGGCTGATAATCAATGCCGTTTCCGAATGCCATTGACTTTTTTTCTCTTGGGATGTTTTTTATTTTGCTGATTTAGGATATGCGAAATTGCTTTTTATAATCGATTTCTGATTCGTTGACGATGTGAAAACTTGATTATTTCCGATAAGTTTTACGTAACGTCGATGAAAGAATTTTTGTAAATAATATTAAAAACCATTATCACTTTGGCGCAAAGAATAATTTTCAATGAAAAATTCGAGTTTCGTAGAATAGGCGACTATTTAAAACTGTTTAAAAGATAAACACGCGATTCTTTTTTTAATTAAATGTGAAAAGATTCTAACTCGATATCTAACGATTACAATCGTATGAGATAAGATTATGAAATAGATTAGAAAACTTAATTCAACTAATAATGCAGCGTTATTTTTTTTCTCTTCTTCTTTTTCAACAATGAATCACCGAGTTTCTTAAAAATTAAATAATTCCAAAAAGTAATCCACATGAAGCTATAATATTTACATAATTATCCATAAATAATGTAAGGAGATAAAATTCGAGTAAAACGGAGTGAGAAAAAGAGATAGAGAGAGAGAAATACAGGCTGTAAAATACAGTGGGGGCTACGTCATGCGAGTGTACGCTTCTAATTTCGAACGATTCACGCACACTCCCACGTCACGTGACATCAGGATTATACACGGGTGAACTTGCTCACGTTTTGCGAGTCTAACGCTTGCCGAGGCTAAACCGAGAGAGAGAGAGAGAGAGAGAGAGAGAGAGAGAGAGAGAGAGAAGAAAAGGAAGAAAAACTAACGACTCTATCGCCCAAACTGGTCGAGCAGCATCGGTTAGCCGGTAAGGTAAATGACATTTTTCGCAGATTACGCAATACCTCCTCGAACAGTCTCTCTCTCTCTCCTCTCATTCCTTCGTACACGCACTCTGTTCTCGTTCTCCTCTCGCTTAACCCGGCATAAAATCACAAAGAAATTATCAGGATTATTCAAATTTCTCTCCTCTTCCGGCATACCAATTAATTTTTTTTCCTCCCCACCCTCCTTTTTCCCCCCAGTCGTACGAAAATTTTACGGCTCTTATCACGTTCGTTCAAAAATCTTTGTTTTATCTAAACACTAGAGGTACAATTTTAATTTTCGTAACGAATTTTTCAAACTCGACTCGAGTAAGAGGAAAAAAGGCTTATTATCCAATATTAATTATTTTACAAAGCAAAAATATCACGATAAAATTCAAAAAGTCTGTATACGAAATAAAAAAAGAAGTTAGCCAGTGTCTCAAAAAAAGAAGAAAAAAAATGTCAAGCATTCGTCGAGATTAGAGTTCATTGTCCTATCGTTCTCTCTAACGCGCGTATTTTACTCCAGTAACTTTTTTTACACGCGCGCGCTCGCGCTTGCCTCCAAAGATTGGATTTCCATTCTCAGTTGCTGGGCGGCGAGAGTGTCTCTCTCGGCTATAGTTCATCGTGCCACCGCCTCGCGGCGTTATCCAACTTCTCTCTCTGTTATCCCCCCCTCTCCCTCCCGATATCGTTTCAAACGATCCATATTCCGATATTCCATTGTTCCGTTTATCTAAAGATTCATCCGCTTCTAACATTTTATCAAAATCCAAAGGTCATCGCTCACATAAAGCAAAATCGTTTAGCTACACGTTAATCCTCGCAATTTTGGGCCGTTTAAAGCCGCAATCGAAGCTGGAAGACACGAAGCAGGTATATACTCGTCGGGTTTGGATGTAGCAGGAGAATCGAGAGGGCACAGGCCGATGGATCGGGTCGATGCACCGCGAACTTAGCGAGAAGAACAAACGAGATCGTTTAAATGCGCGCTCGGCTCTCTGATGATATTCGTGGGCTTGGATCCGCGCCCCTTCCCCCCCTGCCCCGTGTGTGCCCACCTACCTATTCGTCATTGGCCTCTGGCATAGCGCGCCCTATCGCCGTGGCAGTTCAGCAGAAAACGCGAGCTCACTCCCCGTGATTTATGCCCCGAGCTGTATACCAGACGGAGCGTTTGCTTTTGAATAAATATCTATCCGTTTGTGTATTGCGTGTGTGTCTGCGTGCGTGTGTGTGTGGGCAATCGTTGCGAAAATAATCATGATGCCTGCATTTCTCTCTTTATTCCAAACCAAAAGTATACGAAGTTTCAGTTTGTACAGAGTTTGATGCGTTCGATTTTTCGGTTTTTGTCGGCTGGTCAATGCTGGTACCGCAGATTTTGAAAATTTTCAACTTGACGATTGTTTGGGGGAAAAAAAGATGAAGTTTTTTTAATGATGAGTCAAATTAATTTCGCAAGAATTGCTTCAGGTGCAACGGATAATAAGCGTGCAGTGCGCTATTAATCATCGAGTTGACAAAAGCAGAGGTATAGAAAGTGCCGATTAGGATAATCGCGATGACGCTGCGCTAATCGAATAATTTCTCTACTACCACAGCTGCAGAGGTCGATCATAATTGAACAACAACAAAAGTATTAAAAATAAAACCTATTAATTCAATCGATCGATCTTCGCTCCTCCAGCACAACGACCAAACTATAACTTTACCAATCCTCGAGAAACAAAAAATCGTTAAAAGGCGAGAAATCGATAGCAGAAACATCAACAGCCGAAACAGCCTCATCCTCCGAGCCCCTTCCTAAAAGCGAAGCTGGCTGCGAACCTGTACGTAATATAGCTCGTTCATCGAGTGCTCTGGCCGCCGGGAGATCGCCAGCCTCACCAGGCACGTGAGGTATAAGCGCGAGCGAGAGAGCGAGAGAGCAAGCGAGTGAGTCTGCCGGCTGCTGCTCCAACGACGAGGACGACGACGAAGTCAACGACGACAGGGTGAACGGCCGACCTAGAGGCTGCGCTCGCTCGCCCGTACTTTTAAAATACTCGCATATATACGCACTTGGTACGGCGTGCGTCGAGGAAGGGGGGGGCGTACATACATACATGTACGCACACGCTTATAAACGTGATCGTGTGGAGCTATCCCTCTCTCTCTCTCGTGGTTTCACGGGCCCTGCACGCAGGGAAGGGGGTATATCGGAGGAAACTCGCGCGGATTGAACTTTGGCTGATGTGCGCGCGGCGCATCGTGTGCATATACACGCACTCGCTATACTGCGTGTGTGCGTAAGGAGGGGAGAGGAGGAGGATGATGATGACGGTGCGCCGCGTATATATGTATAACAGCGCTGCCGGATGCCGGCGCTCTCCCGCGGGCTGATGATCGCCGATCAGCCCTTTCGGCCGACGGCCCTTCTCGTATATATGCGCCTTGACAAGTGTTTGTTAAAGCCTCCGCGTCCCTATGTGCCTCTCCCCCTCGGCCGATCTCTTTAGCTCTTCTCTAGCGCACTTAATAAATGCTATTTAAATCGTCGCAATCGGTGGAGGGGGTAGAGAAGGAGTTAGTGGTGTTGACGTGGTGGATTATTATTTTAATTGACGGCCACTTACGTGTTATGCACAGGCAGCCCTTCTCCCTTTGAGCCCACCCCCCTTTACCTTCGCTTACGTCTCTACGTGTGGCGTCTGCGCGTCTGCGTGGATTTTGTCAAAAAGAAGCCAGATGAAGAAGAAGAAGCGGCTCTTATGTACGCGCTGCTGCCGCCGCTGAAAGCCGATGCTATAATTATCGTTAAGTAAAACACATGCTATTCTTAAAAAGCCATTACCCTTAAGACTGCTGAGTGAGCGAGAGAGAGAGAGGCACATGACGCGATGAAAGTAAACGGCTGCGGGAAAATGATAATGGACGCGAGAAAGAGAAGAAAGAAAAGAAGGAGCAGCAGCACACAGGCTATCTATCCACATGTATATGCGTATATATGAAGAGAGTGAGAGTTTAAGAGGATGTTAAAATCAACACGGATAACTATCCGGAAGGTATAGGACGCATTCCCGCCGGGATTGACATTGCCGCTCTCTCTCTCGGCGTCGATGGAATATCTCTCTCTAGCAAAAGGGAGGCAGGAAATCAATCAAGCCTCTCGCGAATTTAGCGATCGCCTCTTTCGACTGCCATCGATCGCCGAACGATTTGCACGGCCGGCGATAAGCAGTCGCACACCGCTCGATGTATATCTGGGAAAAAGAGAGAGATGGTGCAGAGGGAGGGGGGGCAGAGAGGAACGCGCCACACACATCGCGGCAATCATCTTCCCGGCGTAAGCTCCCTCGTTCGCCTCTCCGCCTCCTTGCCGCGTGCTGCGTGCGCCTCCTTTTCCGCTCTCATACCGATCGCGCCTTCCCTCCTCCTCCTCGGTATGGCTCTCTCTCTCTCTCTCTCTCTCTCTTACCATCTCTTTCTGGCTCGGGTTGTGAGGCTGCCGGTTTTCCCGGAGCGCTCAAGCTCTCTCTCATCCGAGTTTCACGATCGCTCGCTTATCGTGGCCTTTCTCTCTCTGACTTGCTCGCCGTCGATTTTGCCAGAGCAGCTTATGGGTATGGAGAAGCATAGGGTATAGATTGTTAGGGGATGAAACTGATGGGGAGACTGGCGAGAGACACTTGTGCTAGCGTTGTTGATATCGAGCGCGATAGAAGGAGGATGAAAAAAAGAGGGAAGGGGACGATATAGCGTGAGCGAGCTTACGAAAGTGACAAGGAGCGCTTGGGACTCGACGCAATTGCGGAGTCGAGTAACACTAGTAGTTACGAGCACGAGAGAAGGATTTCAAGGTCGAGTCTGTCTCTGTGCTACACTGCCGAGATTATTAAGAATCGTCCCATCGGAGATTGGCCTGGCGCTGTGGCCTCTGTTGCAACGATTACACGCGAGCGCGGATGCGTTTGACGGAAAGCGTGTAACGCGATAGTTCGACTCTCTCTCAAGCGCTTGTAAAGTGTCAATTTGTGGATCGAGCCTCTGGCCACGATACCGTGTCTCTAAAGGAAAAAAATCGTGTCGGCAGGGGGGGGATTGCGTAATTTTTGCACGTTTTCAGCATTAGCCTCCCGGCTGTTAAGTCGTGAATTAACCTTGTGCAATGTATATTTTTGCCCCGATGCTTTTTATTGTGGTTCGATGGATTTTTATACCGAACGAGAGAGAGAAAAAAGATTTTTTCTTTTCGAGTTTTTAAAAATATATAAAGAGAGAGAGAGGCATTTTATAATTATGGAAGAGGAATATTTGATTACTGGTAAAGAAGGTTACGGCGCGCTCGATTAGATCTTGGGAAAATTCTGAAAGGTAAACCTGTTTTTTAATGATATCGACCTAAGAACAAACGAAAGAAAAAGATATTGCAAAGCGGAAGAGAGTGAGAGAGATTCTTTTCGATAAATGTATAAAAAAACATTTGCCTTTTAGTATGTAAATTACCATCACTTAACTTGTTTGCACGTTTAGTCCAAAAAGCGCATTACATAATGACACGTCTATGTTTTCCTTTTAAACGTCCGAAGAGAGCAAATAACAAACGCACAAATTCAACCCTATATCAGTTAATCCCTCGCTTTTCAAGATAATAAAAATTACGCTTACAAACAAACAAACGTATATAATTCCAACGAGTACTTTTTCCTCGTTATAAACGCCAAATAAAAGCTCTTACGTCGCCTCTAAAACTCGACCAATCAAAAGCCCCGAGAATCACATTTGGGCAGAGGAGCATCATCATCCCTCGCGAGGTGATCCGAAGCCAGTCTCGGCGCCGAAGAAGGAGGAGGCAGAGAAGAGAGCCAGCGCGACGACGACGACGGGACGGAGAGGAGGAGGAGGCGCGAGCGAGAGGAGTCGTTCACCTTTTATCCCAGTAACACGGCGCTCCTCCCGGCCCCCCGAGCGATCGGCCTGCGCTGCGACAAGCTGCGCTCTCGTCTTATATATATACGCCAACGTCGCTCTCTTTCTCTGCTGCACCTACAGCAGCGGCTGATGGATGAAACATTTCTATGGGACTGCCAGAGTGTCTCAAATAAGTCGGCCTACTGTGCTCTCGTGGTATTTTGGGTTTGGTGCTGAGGTTGAGTTTTGCGCGTAAACGGTAGCCTTCAAAATCCACAAGTGGCGCTGATAAAGAGGAAAGGAAGAAAAAAAGGGAGGCTCTGCACGGGGCCCTGTAATTCTCGGCGCCGCTAATTTCGGGTGCCGGAATACCGGGCTTGCCGGAGTTTATTTACGACACCGGCAAGTATATGGAGGACACACATGGCACCTCCTTTGCTCGCGCTCCGATAATCTTTGGAACGTCCTCAGGACATTGTCTTTCAAACCCTTTCTTCGTCTTTTTTGAGAAGACAAAGATCCAAAGCGAAAAAGCCTTCATTATCTCCGAAAATTACACTTTTAAAACGACATTTAATAAAAGGCTCGACACGCGTACTCCGGCATTCATATAAAGAATTCAATGAATCAATAATGACATGAGCAGTATTATTCAGTTACGTGACAATTTGTAAAATAATTGATTGAATTTCCTTTAATTGGAAAAAATCTTAATTCTCACATCGCTTTAGCGGCGGAGAAGGGGGTGATCCCATCAGCCCGAGTCTCCCATACAAAATAGCCATAAGCACAATACTTATGGCCTAACGATCGTATAAGTATATTATGATTACTACCTTATTATGCTCGGCCATTTGAGAAAATGGCGTTTCTTCTAATCTGTCCATTTACGACACTTTGGTGCGTGCAAGTCGCCCCGGTTTTGCTTTGAGAAAGGCCGACGCAGAGATATATTGAGTGCGAATAGGCCGCACCCTGTAATCGTCCGTAATCCTTTGCTTTTTTTTTCTTTGCCTATATTTCTCTTTGTTGCTCTATTTCCCTCTGCTCGGGTCAATTCAAAGCAAACTTATTACGCCTCTCGTACATAATAGTTCTTTAAATCATTTCTTCCACGGCTACGACACTTTTCGCTCTCTATATTCTTGTGTTTTCAATTTCACTTTAATATGCGTATTTCTTTTATAAGCATCACCTTGTATCAGATATCTTCTGAACAGAAGATGTTCCTTTTTCCAAATCGAACGATTAAAAAAAAACAGATAAACAAAGAAAATTTAACAAAAAAATATTCATTAGGCGCGTTGTCACTCAATACGTGCTCAGGTCGTGGCGAACAAGTGTCCAGGGGATACAGAAAAGAGTCTTCCCCATGGGCAGGTAATGGGGCGTAATACAGGGACAAATTTTCCCTTTTACGAATCTCAAAGGCGCCTAATAATGCATATTGTAAACGATGATTACGGTCATTTTCACACTTGCCGTCCCCGTATAGGCCCGCCAGCGGAATTACGGCGCGTATACCTCGTCAGGTACAAGTCGTAAAAGGGACGTCGTCGAAAGGGGACGCCTTCTCCCTCCCCCCTCCGAGTCGCCCCTCCCTCTTTCAAGTAGGCCGCTATACTTGGTAGCCCGCGTTGCGAATATATTTACGCGGCTACTATGTTAGCGCGATTCTTTCCTTTTTCGATGCTTCTTTGGCTCTTTTCTTTCTCCAAATTACCGATCGTTATGCAAATGCATACGTAAGTTTTTCACTTTTCTGGGGATCATGGATGCTCGAGCCTTTTTTTCTTTTATTGCTTTACGATTCCGGAGCAATTCCAAACATCTGGATGAAAAGGTTTTCGGAAGGACGAGTATATCGGTGTGGAAGATTTACGAACTTTTTCATTTCCAACGACCACTTTATGACCGATTTCTGTGTTTTCGCATGATCTACACTCGCAGCGAGTACAAATAATTTACACAGAGAGGTGGGCTTTATCGACATCTTCCCGTCATCGTCTGTCAAACTAATTAGTCAACCCAAAACTGCCGCGGAAAGCAAAAGGTTTTTCCAACGAGCCGATCACGTTTGACGAAACGCCTCTTATTACGGCACAGTTATGAAACGACAGACTGAACGTGAAGTTTATGTATACGTACAGGAGATCGACTGGCCGAAAAAAGGGAGAAGAATACCGACACATAACCCCCCTGCCGCAGCCAAAGATTTATGTGTTCTCGAAAGCCCGGGCGCACGGCCCATTATTCATACGAGGCAACCATAACAAAAAAGGGTGAGGGGGAAAAACAAAACACGAAGGTAAAAAAAGAGGAACGATGCTATGTAATCGCTGTGACGTTATATACGAGAGCAAAAGGTGGGGTAGATAACGAATTCGCGTCGAGAGGCGATGTGCAAGCAGCGGGGACCGATCGATTCCGGTCCCCCCTCCCCCCCTGAGGTCATTGTCACCGCCGGCAGAGCCGGGCTTGCGCTCTCTTGGTGTTACATGCGGGATATCCAATCAAAACAAAGCTTCAAAGCTACGCTCGGAAGATTTGCACGTGTTCGCTTACACGACGTCGTCTGTATGCTCAAGTGTGCCTCGCTGACGCGGATGATAATGCTGGCGCTTCGTTATCAGCCGCGAGATAAGGCGACTTTGCTGAAGTATAGCCGCGAGTTTGAGCTTCTAGCGGATGCACGGGATGTATGGAGCGTTTAACGCGCAATTATAGCTTCTATTATTTTCCTGTCTCTGTCTCTTGACTGTATACGAAAATATTTGGTTTTGGAGCGACGATAATTCGGCGTTAATCGTTATCCGATCGGGTAAATCAACGATCGCTCGTACAAGCTAAGCCACCGAGTGTGCGTCGCGAGTGAAAAGGCCAGCTGGTTATTACGCCAGGGGATCGGCATTCGCGAAATAAGAGCCGGCGCACGTGTTACGGCCAGAGAGAGAGAGAGGGAACACTATCGCAGGGGTGTACGTGCCGCGCATCATGTGTGTACGCTGGAGTCGAGCGGTTAGCCAGTCGGCCGTAATACACACAGAGACGCGAGTCGCTACTAAATCGCGCGCCAAGCATCCACACAATCTTTCTTTCTCTCTCTTATTCTCGCAGGTCAGCATCTATACGACACGTCCATCGCAGAAAGTAGAGGGAGGTGGGGGTAACTGGCGCGACGTCGGTAGATCGAACGGCCGATATAGCTCGATCGTCTCTCGGATATATAGCGCGGCTTGTGGCCCGCGCGCTTTTGCGCTTATGTACGTGTGTGTACGCGGCCCGAGAGCGCCTAGACGCGTATAGATACCGCTGATTATCATAACCAGACGAGAGAGTCCGACAGTGCGCTCTCCTCCCGTCGTCTGTGTATGTGCGAGAAAGCTCGCAAGCGCCCGCCGACACACGTTGACGCGCATAAGCGATTTTATGCGCGCGGAGCGAAAGAGATGTGCACTCTCGGTACGCGCTCTGTGTGTGTGTGTGTTGCGCATTTGCTTTTGCCAGAAATTTCAGACGACCCGCTATGTCGGCCCGAGTCTTTGGGCCCTGCTACTTTGAGCTTTCTCGATTATTCTTACACCGAAGATTCGGAAGCTCGGCACTGGTGGATGGAATGTGAGAGAAAAGGTGATTGCTCGTTGTACCTATGTACGTGCGCATATAAAACATTATCAAGCGCAAAAATGCTTATCAAGCCAGTGGGGGAGGGGGAGGCGAGAGCAATGGCTCACTACTTAATTCACCGATTTTTCGCGGCGCGCAGCTGATTTCCCGAGACGATACGCCGGACGATAGGGCCGAGGAGGAAGGGAGGGGGGTTGAGATAAGGCGCTTATCGCTCGCGCCAACCGCCGCCGATAATTTATGCGCTACACAATGCTATTAGTCCGTATCTCTCGCATCTTCTCCCCTACCCTCTCCCTCCCTCTCTATAACGTTCGGTCAGCTTCAGAGGAGACGAAGCTACAAATGAAAAAAAAAAATCCGCGAATTCGTAGGTTTTGATTAATCATTGCATAAGCGACGTTTAAATAAATTTTCAGCGAGTAAGTGCGCTCGCGAATGCACGAGCCGCGCAACTTCCTGCATCTCTCTCTCTCTCTTTCTCACCTTCCCACCTCGCTTCGAAGCGAGTGTACTCGTGACGTGTGAACGTATAAGCGCGGCCTGCACTTACAAAGACGTGGCACAGTTATACAGCAGAGGCTAGCGCGCGCCGAGTCCGTCTCTCTTGCTTGCCGATGGTTAACGCTGACCGGTCTCCCCCTTCCCCCTACCCCCGTTACCATTGACTCGTTTTTCTTTTTGTTTTGGTACTTCCGAGCGCTTCTCTGCTGATTTATAAGGATTTTCGTTTTTTCTCCCTCCATCGGCCTCGATCCCCTTAGCGTAATACGTATACGGGTAAGCTGCATCTCTGCCCCTCCCGTGTCTCTCTTTGATTAATGCGATTTGTCGCGTAATCGCAAGGCAAAAGCGTATATGTACCTCGGAGCTTTTATAGGCTTTCGATTGTCGACGTTTAAGGCTTGTGTAAGGACTAATGTTGGCGTTATGCAGCCGCTAAAGTGGTGGCTCGAAAAGTGAAATTTTGTTTATCGCATTCGAAATGCCACCCCCTCTCCAACGACATTTAACGAGATTTTGAATTATTGCGGATATTTCGTTTCGCCGGATTCCTTTTTTTTTTGCTCCTATAGCGAGCTCAGTCAGGCAAAAGTTCATAGAGTCGACGTGAAATTAGCCGAAGCATTAACTTACGATACACGGGGCAAGCAGACTCGTGCAAGAAGTTATATTATCATGTCAACTATTTTGTATATATAAGCTGCGCGCGCCTGTTTTACACAGGCCTGAAAATGTAGATTAGAGCCGCCGGATGCAAAAGTGTGGTAGAGAGGCGGAGGGGAAAAAAGAAGGGGGGAATGTTAAAATAATTGTAGATGTTAAGTAGAAAGTTTATGTTAAGTACACGACAAGCTTTGACGTGCGCGGGGTATTACGTTTATGTAAAATATTTACATAAATATAACGTTTTATCAGCGATTATTATTCAATGTTTGCTCGAGAGGGAAGTGAACCCAAAAAAAGACGTACAAATAATCGAAATTGGCTCGAGAGTTAAAAGAGCATCGAACGATTAGGCGAATTGGCCTAGGAAGATTGGGTAAAAATTCGTACGTCTTGCTGAGTCGATCCCGCAGTTTGCGACTCATTAGAAGGATCTCAAGAAAGCCGGCAAAGAGAGAGAGAGAGAGAGAGAGAGAGAGAGAGAGAGAGAGAGAGAGAGAGAGAGAGAGAGAGAGAGAGAGATCTTTACCTTCCTGATTGCAGGAACGTACCCCCTCGAAACGGCGCTACAGTATTCGATCTACAAAAAAGGCCCATTCTTGGTATATACTTTTGGCAGCGAGCTGGACCTCGAGGGGATCGGCAAGGGGGAGGATCTGGGGGGGGGGGTTATTGGAGAGGGCGGAAGGCTGGTTAGCATTTAGGAAGAGCCGCTCGGGGCAGACACTTATACGATTGAGCATCGAGGAGGGCCCCCCTTCCCGTAGCGAGCGGGGGCATCCGGAGCACTGCCGAGGAGAGCGAGGGAGAGAGAGAGAGGCTGCCGGCCTATTCCGTTGGAGCCGCTCGGGGGCGACGAATCGCGCGGGCTTGTCTCTCTCTCTTTCTCTCTCGTGGCGCGGAGGCGCCTCCAGGTGGGCCGCCGCCGTCGGAGGAGTGCTTGCGCGCGCGGGGTGGGGATAACCCGCGCGCCGCTGCTGCTGCTCCGGCGGCGGCGACGGCGGCGCGCGCCGGAGAGAGAGAGACGCCCGGAGCGAGGGAGAGAGAGAGAGAGAGAGAGAGGGAGCGAGAGACTTAAGCGAGGCCACTCGCCGCGGAGCTGTCAGAGCTCTGTGGGGCACGGTCACGCACACAGCAGCCATTTAGTTTCCGGTAGCTTCTCGCAGAGCAGCGCATATACACGCTCTTTCTCTCTCTCGCTCGCTGCCCTCTCTGTGTAACTCGTGTGCCTACGACTCGCGCGGCATCCCAACGATCCTCTCTAGCCGCGCTCTATCAGTCTCTCTCGGGCGAACCTGGCTCGAAGCGGTGCACCGTGTCTGTTGCTGCCGCCGACGTTGTCCGGTCGGAGAGGCGCGGACGCGTGAATCCCCCGGCACGATCTGCCGATCGTATTATGGAAGGGCATCTCGACCCGACCGGTCTTTACTGACACGGAGGCTTTTTGCTCTGGAGCTTCGGAGAGAAAGAAGCCGCGACACAACAGCAGCCCCGGCAGTACGAACAAGAGGAGAGAGAGAGATCGGCTGCTCAGGTTGGAATGATGGATAAAGAACTCGACCCGACTGGGCTTTACTGAAGTGCTGACAAATCAACGACCACTACGCCTACCGACCTCTTGCCAATTTATACTCCTTTTATCACGCTTCGACTCTACTCTGGGCCAAAATGAAGAACCTTGATCCGACCGGTCAGTACTGAGCGGAAATCGGCCGCGGGCTCGTTTCCCCGGGGATTACGACACCGATCGCGGAAGTGATCCCACCCTTGGCCGCTGCGTCAGGGAGAAATAGATAAAGAGATCGGTCCACGTTTGGCCGGCTAATCGGTACATCAAAGTTGTCAAGGTCAAGGCGATATGGCTGCCATACTCGACCCCACGAACCAGTATTAGAGAGGGGGCGACTCGGCGCTGAGAGCGTGCCGATCTTTCGCGGAAGTCGGAAGGTGATCGGTTGGAGCGAAGAAGATAGAGAGAGAGAGAGAATGACGGAGGTGGGAGTAGCTAAGCCAAGGAAGAAGCCTAGGAGTGCCGCGGTTGTGCTGCCCAGGGCGGGGACGTCGACGACAAATCTCAGGAGATCGGTATGGAGCATAAACATACGCAAGGGCAGACGACAGCGGAAGCTAGCGACTGCCGAGGACGGAGCGCCGGCCACTCGATAAGCCGCCGCCGTACCAGCAGCAGCAGCAGCAGAGAGAGAGCAAGAAGGAACGAGAGAAAGAGAGAACGCGCGCGCGGTCATGTCAATGCCCGCTGAGATCGTTAAGGTGAGTGGGGCGCCGAGTTATGTATACTTATTATCTTGGACCTTGCCTTCTTTTTTTTCTCTTCTTTTCTTTCTTACGCACTCTTTCCTCTCGCCCGGTAACCGCAACATTTTTTGGCTCGCTTTATTTATCAATGCCAACTCCTTGTTAACCGTCGACTTAACCTAATGATGCATCTTCTCTTTTGGTCGAAAGAGAGAATGCCGAGCTTTTTCTACAAAATGTTGCTGTTACCGATCAGTTTAGTTTTCCAGTAAATGAAATACGCTAGATAAAGTTTTATTGGACTAGGAATTGAACGACGACGTGCTTTTTCGTTTAGATCTCGTTGATTTTACGTGCGATTGCAATTTATTAAGTTGTTACGCCTTTGTGGCTCATGCGTGTGTGATTTTAGGTTAACATCCTCCTTAAGACTATTCTTCAACCTTTACGTTTGTCACCTTTTTTTTCCTTTTAATTACTGGTCTGTTCAATGAATTAGAAAGTATGTTGGAAATATTTTTGCCTGGTATCCAGTCCACATGAATTTTAATGTTTTGATTAAGAATTTAAAGAATTAGCGTTAATCTGAATAGAAATTTATGCAAAAGCTTTATACAACCGATAAATCTCGTTAATTCGCTTTATCAAAATCTTTCCTGCGGAATAGTTTCTGAGATTTTTTCTCGCATATTTTTTTTTTGTTACAATATTCCAGTATTAATTGTACTTTGATTTATTATTAAAATCGCCAAGTTATGACATCAGACTTTGTAAAACTGTTAAACGCTCGAAGTAGAATGAGAAGGAAAAAAACCTTTCTATAATTATTTTATTGATCAACCATTTCAATACGTGACGATTAAGTACAATCAAGAAAAGTCTATAATTAAGGAGAAACATTTTATGTTAAAAACAAAATTATTCTTTTTTTTCTTCTTAATTTTTACATAATGCAAACCTTTTTTTTATTAAAATTAATTACGAGTTCTCGAGAGAGGGAGAGAAAAAAGAATGTAAATTGCTTCCAAAGAAGAAAATAATTAAAGAAAACAAATTCACGCAGAAATTGTTGTATAACTCTTTTTAACAAGAAGTTACATCACGTGCAAAATACGGTTTTCATTTAATTGTAAGCTTTTTCAGGCACCTTTTTTCGCCTGTTCCCCCCTTTTACGTCTTAACTTTTCAAAATTTTTTTCCAACCTAATGACAACATTCTCACGACATAATTCGGACATTGTTAAAAAAAGGAAAAATTGACAAAGATGGACAAAACATAGCCGACAAATGACCTTGATTACCTTCAAAGTATTTATCGCCCAGGTAGCTAAAAACAGGCCCACCCTCTTGTTTTCACGTACACACATCCGAAATTACTCTCGAAAAATCTCAACAGCGGAACTCGATTCAGAAGGGAAAGGGGGGGGGCAAATCAAGCCTGGAACGCGCGGTGCAAAATATCCGCGAAACGTTTCATCATATCGAATCGTTAAAAGCGCTCGCATAATTTCCCCCTCTACCTCAACAGCAACTCCGCTCGATAAGCCCTTGATTTGTGAAATTACAGACGGCGAAAGCAGGAAACACCATCAATCAGCCAAGGCATATTTTTCGCGCGCTCTCCTCTCCCCCCACTCCATACTCTTCGTTATACTCACCGGCCGAGCCGATAAATATCTATTTCAGAAATTTCGAGGCGAAAAAAGTTGCGGAATTTCATCGAACGCTCGTTTTCTCCTATACACCACGCCCCGATATATGCCTTCTGCTTTATCGTACAACACAAAATGCGAAATTAATTGCCGTCGCTTTATTACTCAATGGCTCCGGCTTATGTAAAATCGTTGAAAAATTTTGGCGAGACCAACAAGGCCTACTCTGGGCTGTATCAATTGCAAAATTCCGTGATAAGCTCCAATGTCACGAGCCGCATATATATCGATTGGCCTGATAAAATATCGTAATAATTGGCTATGTGTTAACAGCTGTCGAATATCTCTACGATCTCTATACAAACTCGCGATTAAATCGTTAAAACTATTTGACTTGAACGATTCCGTATATATATATGCTCAACAACTTTTTCAAGTAATGCGTAAAACGAGTCAATCAAAGGGGCGCACATTGTAATTTCCTCAAAAAAATTGCCGACTTTGTGTCAGCGCGACATAGAATGATTGACAGACGTCGGGTGCTTATCTGCTCTTATCTTTATTCGAAATTAATTCGGCTGCCATCTTCCATCGCATGCAAATGACAATTCACCAAAGTTTCCCAGATTAAAAATTCCAATCGAGAAGTGAGAGAGAAAAAAAGGTGAAGAAGACGAAGTATAGAAGAAGAAACTCGTCGAATGAAACGCCCACACGTTTTTAAACAGAAACAAAAACTTTGTCCTCTAACGCCCTCCAACTCGTTCGTTCGCTTGTGTGTCTCAATGAAAAAAGCCTTCAGCCAAGAAAGGGATCGACCGAAAACACGAAAAGGAAGCACAGAGCGTCAGGGTCGGAAGCGAGTGTGTGGCCACACACACACTTGTAGAGAGAGAGAAACAGCTTATCCCCGGGGAAGCCTAACGCCGGCGTCGGAGGAACAGGTGCGCGGCCGATACGATCGTTACGCGACCGATCGATCGTCCGCGCTCGCGTTTCGCGTCGGCTCGTGTCTAATAACGCCCCGGCGTATTACCGAATTCGAGCGTGACTGGCAAGCTTTGCTTTTTACCTGCCAAGCTCGCCCGTAGATCTTTTTTTCCTTTTTTATTTCGACTATCGTAGCTTCGCTCGTAATCGAGATCCTCCCGGCTTTATCGCCCCGGCTTGATATACGCTCGAAACGAGCCTAATGATAATAAAGTTTAATAAGCCTCGCGCGATATATACCGATCGCATCTCATCGTTTGAATTTGATCGTGGAAACTTTAACGTATTCATATATACAAGATTGTTCGCCGAGCGCGCGTACATATCGATTAAAAGCTTTTCGAAAATCAAGCCACCGTGATAACGCCGTGTAGTTTCTTTTTTTATCGGAAATAAAGACACGAGAGTCGCCCGACGATTCGATTATGTATCGTGTAAATATTAAGCGTCGCGCTTGTAATTAGCGTTGGAAGCCCGTTTAATGGGGCCCGTGTCATTAGTCGTACGGTCGCAGAATAGTCATGACTAATTTCACGCCGGTTACGTAATGCTCTCGCGCGAGACACGCGCTCGACGAAAAAAAAGCCGGCTACGATGAACACAATGCCTCTATCGGCCATCCCGATCGACTAAGTTTAATCTCTCACGTGTCAAATGAAAGCTTCTAAACGATCCCGCGATCCTCGCGAAACCTCATTCACCCGGCGATCTCTCTTTCTCGAATTAGGCCCACGATGAGTAGGTGTACAAGGGTGGGGGGCAGTGCGATTTTTCAGCTGCTCAGCGGCGCAACAAAAAAAAGGCAAACCGAGCATCAGCAGAAGGGGGTAAGAGTTGGAGCGCGGTAGGGGCGAAGAGGAGGGGGGCTCATCCAGGCCTTGCAAAGGCCTCGAAATTAGTCCCTCGGCTGGCTCTCTCCATGGGAAAGACAAGACCCCGATAGTGGGTATATACAGTCGACGCTCGGCGCGAGAAGCCGAGCGCGCGGCATGCGCATGTGTGTGCACATACAACTCTCTCTCTCTCTCTCTCTCTCTCTCTCTCTCTCTCTCTCTCTCTTTCTCTCTCTCTTGAGAGTGTGAGCGAGAGAGAAGCGGGCGCGCTGAGGCCGGGCCTGGGCGGCCCGAGGTTCATTGACACCGCGCGCACCTGAGTTTTCGGCGCTCTCCCGGCCCTCCCCGAAAGAGCTGCCCGGCTGTCTCTCGGTACGCTGCGCGGCTCTCCTCCGCCGCCCCCTCCTCTTGCCTACGCCCGTGCACTCGCCCGGGCTCTTTTTCTCTTTCTCAATCGCGCGCTTCGCCGGAGAGCTTCGCCTGCCTCCTCGCTCTTTCACCCGCTCTCTCTCTCTCCTTCTCTCCCCTTTCTCGGTTTCTCCTTATCCTCCGTAGCCTGCCCCCCTGCCACCCACCCCCTCCGTGTCATTTTCTCCGGGCTTTTTCTTTCTCTGCTCGTTCGTCGCCCGGCTACGTCGTCGTTGTTGCTGCCTCGGTATAACTGCACGAATCGCCCCTCCCCTGATTCTTCTTGCCATTAACTTTATCCTATCGTTGCTTATCGATTTCTTTGTGTTCCTCGACTTGCAAGCTCTCGCGTCACACTGCATTCGCTAACTCATTACCGAAACGCGCGTGCAACGTGTCATTGTCGAACGCCAGCTCTCCTATAGCGCCCAAGTCTAATTTCCACAATTAACACGACAGCAGATGCACGTCCACACAAGCGCGAGAGAGAAAGAGAGAGGAGAGACATTATCCGTTCGCGGAAGCAGCTTTCAATAATAGCTGACAGCGGTGATGCAACGCAAGAATGCAGGAGAGAGAGAGAGAGAGAGAGAGAGAGAGGACGAGCAAGAGAGCGACTATACGAGCGCGCGCCGTGGTAGAAAACCTCAAATCGCTAATCCGTCGCGGTGAAATGGACAAGGATGAGAGAGGCTCTCTCGCGCGCGCCTCTGCACGCGAACGACCAGAGCGGAGAAAGAGAGGCGAGGAGAGGATGGTGGGGAGGGAAGAGAGGTGCAAGCGACGTCGAGGAAAGAATGAGAAAGAGCAAAGAGAGAATCACGTTTGACCTAGGACAACATACCACGCGACCTGCATGCCAATCCTCTCTCTCTTCCTCTCTCCCTCTCTTTTCCTCCTCCTCGCTATCCCCAGGCTCTCTCTCTCTTTCTCTCTTCCATACCTCGAGAGCGTGCGCTCTGTGTGTACATACTCTCTGGCACTCGGTAACTAATATCAAAGCTCTCTTTCTCTTTCGCGCACTTCCCTGCAACCGTGCTTCTTTCTCTTTCTCTCTCTTCGTATCCCTTATACCACACCGACACCTCGACGTGAAATCGATTGCCTTTTAATTATCGCGTGTCACGCTTTGATATGAGTCTCCGGCTTGGAGAAGCTATACGGATACCTCAGGGTGTACGCGGATGTACGCGACTCCGAGATTCGACGCTTCGGATTTCCTCTGGGAGATAAGAATTTCGGTGTAGGATTACGATCTCTAAATTAAGGGGTTACCCATCGATCGCCGGCCTATAAATAATTAACATTCTTTCGATCGTTTCCCTGTATATTTATATACATAAATTAATTAACGCGCCTGTCGGAAGCTCAAGCTCGATTCGTCATACAACTCGATGCGAAGCTTGGTAACGCAGCGCTCATTGGCAATCAAGCCTCGAGCGTCATCGCGAGGCGATATCCCAAAAATAAAAAGTCACGCGAGGCGTCTAGTCCGAAAATAGAGTCGGAGCGTAAGGAATCCAAGGCGCGCGTTGTTCTCCTGCATCGGCATAAACGAGGCAGTAGCCTATACGTGCGGGGGCCCGGCGAGCCGAAAAGCCATAGGCGGGTGGGGTGGGGTAAAGAACAAGGAGCGGCATATATCGGAGAGAAGGACAGCGAGAACGGCCTGGTACATCCGCCGGGGCGCTAACTTTAGAGCTGTCCGCGCGTACGCGTACGTGGCCCGGCCGTGCAAGGAGCTGCGGGTTTTCGGTCCCTGCCCTCCCCTTCCACCTCCTTCTTTCTTATATAGTCACGCGTTTAGCATACTAAATATCGACCGGCGCGATCGGATGTGGATTCGACGATTGTCCGTCTGGCTGCGGATGTAGTCTGTTGACTCGCGTCTGTGTTTTCCGGAACACAAAAAAAAATGGCCGAAACGATAAGATAATGCGGCTCTAATGTCGAGGCCACGCGGCGATAATGGGAAAAAGCGTGACCGTGACAATCTGACGCGATCAAGGGTGAGGTTTAAAGGTCTTTGGCACGGGCCCAGCTGACTTTGGAACGATTAAGTTTAACGATAAAGCTCAGCGACCCCGTGGCCCTCCTTACGGTTGCTTTCGCTTCTTTCTCCCTTTCCCCGCTGCGTATACCGACGCTTTGGGGGGAAATTTATGCTTTTACGAAGTAAAAGCTCTGGGGCTTGATTCTGTAACTGCCGTTCATATAAGCTTCTGCGCATGTGCAGAACCCAATTTTCGTTATGTATCGCGCGTTATAAGATGCGTTATAGTTACGGAATCAGGCCCCTGGAGAGGCTTGCTTTTACATTCGCTCTAGGCAGGCGGATAAAGAAATAATTTACGATCGATAAATTGATAGTATAATATACGCAACGTCGCTATTCCGAGCTAACCGATGTGTCTATGTTTATTTCGCTCTTTTGTTAATCGTGCCAAATTGAAATGAGACTCCAGAAAATATGTAGAGCAAGAAAGTCGCGTACATAGTAAAGCAAACTTTACGTCAAATTTTCGATATTTCCCTGATATGCCATCCCGATATAAGTATCCGCGTATTATCATGGACGTGTCAAGATCGGGGTAAAAAGGATAAAAAGAAAGAATGAAAGAAAGAGAGATCGTCAGCGTTCCGTCAAGCCGCTTCATTCAGTCCCTGGCGTCGAATGCCTAATAAGCTCCATTATCGTGGATCTCGCACGACAAACTAGGTGGGTGGAGCACCGAGGGGGGGGGAGCTCTAAGAGAGGAAGTAGCAGCAGCAGTATACGCGTGTCCAAGCCTACAAGCGTCAATCAGTGGCCTGTACACGCAGACACGGAGAAACGCTTATACACACTCCACCCACACGCAGCGAGAGAGAGAGAGAGGTAAGCGTGGCAGTCGCGGCCGCGAAGAAAGAGAAACGTTCTTCTTTAAATACACTTTTTATTTCGAGCCTCCGTCTCCTCCGTGCGCGTAAGTGTGTGCGGAGCGAGAGCCGCGCGCGGCCGGTCGTTGACCTTCGAGGGGGGGGGACCCGGGCGATCGTCGTAAAAGGATTACCCCGCGCGCGCCAAAATCTTGGCTTCCGCCTCCCTCCCCCTCCTGAGCAACGTGGCCGGCTCCCTCCTCCTCCCCTGCTGGGGACTACTCATTCTCTCTCTCGTGCAAAGTTCGTTCACCACCACGGCCAGCTCTCGCGAATCGTCTAGCTCTACTCTCTCCCCCCCCTCCCACTTTCCATCGCGTTACCAGAGTTGGTATATACGCGCCGGCCGGACTCATGGGTAAAAGTCAGGCTGGAAAGCGAAAGTGCCGGCTGTTTCGAAGTCAAGCGCGCACACACACATACACGTGGACTACCGAAGAGAGCAGACACCGAGCCGCACACACCAAGTTATATACGCTCGCGGTAGCGCCCATCCCCGGGGCCTCCGTTAAAATGTTATTTCATCTTCATTCAAATGACTTTGTCTTTTTCGGAGAATCGCCGAGCGAGAGAGAGAGAAAGAAAGCCGAATGTCAGAGAACGTCACAGCGCGAGCGCGTTTCACTTTCGTTCTCTCCCGATATTATGTCATTATTGGCGATTCGAGAGGTTCAACGGACGCCATCTCTCTTCGTGTCTTACTGTGTATCGCCGCTTTCGGTGTGTGGGTGGGTTTGGCTAAAGTCACGAGGATCCCTCGGTCGACCGGCAAACCGGATAATTTGGGCTATCGAACTATCGGCTGACTTACGTCATTGACGTATCCTTACAATTGACACTCGCTTAGACCCGCACAATACGCGTTTGAATATGCAACATTGAAATTTTGCGTAGATAAAAAAAAAGAATATACCCATCGATTTTCATCGCGCTATTCCACGAAGCAAGAGAGCGATAGATAAAACGAGAGAGGGGAAGAAGAAGAAAAAAAGAAAGAAAACGAAAAAGAGCAAACCAATTCGTCAAGCCGAGTCCATATAGACACATAAGCGCGCCGTCATTCTCGCCGAAATATCTCTTGCCCCCCTCCCCCCGCCGCCTCTTACACAGCTCTCGTCTCTTATAAAGACGTCCTTCCTCTTTTTACGCCCATGAGATGCTAGGATCCCCTCATCATTATTTTTTCTCTCTCTCATGCCTCCATCCCCCGCACACCTTCTCTCTCCTTCTCTATCTCTCGCAGGCTTATACGTCGACTTTTTTCCTTCCATCTCGGACGCAACGTCTTTTTTACTCTGCGCCAAGCGCGCGGAGAGGCCGCCAAGAGAGAGAGAGAGAGAGAGAGAGAGAGAGAGAGCTCTGCTGCTGCTGCTACCAAGCCACACCGGCGTCCACCGCGGCTAGCAGCAGCCAAGTAGCAGCGTTCGTTCACCTCGTATATATACTGGTAGAGCGTCGCGGTACACTCTGTCGTCGGCGAGTCGCTTGCGCGCTAGACGACCGGGTCCTCCGAGCGATAAGGAGCCCCGGTCTCTACACCTTTTTGATCTTCCCTCTTCCCCTGTGGCTTTGTAGCGATTGGGCTTGACTGCTTCGACCCACCTGGTTTCTTCTATATTACCATAAACTTACTCATCTCCCCCCTTTATTCGAACCAACTCGATCATACACAGGTTTGGGGCCAGTTAATTCGGCAGAAAAAAAGGCCCAACTCGCGTTCACACGACGCACAAGCTTACAGTCCTCGTAAAAAAAGCTCGCGTAATGTCGTTGAAGACTTTCCTCGCGGCTATTAACAGCGGCTGGGGGCCCATATACCGGGGCATCAGCAGCATCAGTAGCAGCGCGGCAAGCGCAGCGAGAGAAGGAAAAGATCTAAGGCGAGAGAGGTGAATTGCGCTCGGCGCCTTGAGTAATAGAGAAAGAGGAAGAAAGGAACAGGCCGCGCGAGAGCACCCCGGAGAATGCCAGTTTTTGCTGGCCAGCAGCAGCAGCCGAGAGAGAGAGAGAGAGAGAGCCGGCATAGGTATAGAGGAGAGCCACCAGTTGGCGATAAGTCGATGGTGAAAAGTCGCTTTTTAGCGCGCGTATATTCATCCGCACAAAGCGCGAACCCCCCTCTGTATACCTCGGTCTTGTCCTTTTTTACCCAATGAATTCAGCGGACCCGATGGCTCAGCCGATTCAATTTGTCAGAGAGAAAGAGCTGCTGCGATGCAAAGGGGAAGAGCGGACTCGCCAGCTCATGTGGGAAGAGTCGCGAGAGAGTCTGCGCGCGCGCCCAGGCTAATCTGCCCATTGTCCCGGTCTGCGGTGTTAATTAAGACATTATTGCGAAATACCTCTCTCTCTTTATCTGTACAATTGTGCTCGAATGTCATCGAATTTACGGAGGGGCGTGTCGACTGATCCACATTCCGTGCTTTTCACTACATTGAGCATTGGATTAACGAGGAAAGAAGAATCAGTTGGAGGAAAGGACGAGAGAGAGAGCGCATTATGATTAACCAAGGAGAGGAAGAGGAGGCACGCGAGTTTGCGGAAAAATGAAATACCTTCACGCTTCCTTCGTTCCGCGATCCTCCTTGCTACCAGTCTCACCGCTGTGTGTGTGAGAGAGAGAGGGACGTTCTTTATAGCATACATACATGCCTCGTTTCAGCGCTTACGCGCACGAAGCCGGTGTAGGCTTTTAGCGAGCTCTCGATGCCTCTGCTATCTTTCTCTCTCTCTCTCTCTCTCTCTCTCTCTTCGTGAAATTAGTTACGTAACAAGGAGGAACTCTCGTCATCGCGACTGACCGCAATCTCCTGCGCGAGGCTACTCCACGCGCAGTGAGACACCGGCGGGAAAACTACACTCGGATGTGGCCGGCCAACGATTTCCATCGGCTTTTTCGATCTTTCCCTCTGGACGATGAGCCGACTTGGTAACAAAACGATGAACGAAGAGGGGCAAACTCTAGGCGGGAGGTCGGATATAAAGGATCTACGTGCTCAAAGGGAGCAGGAAAGATTCTGTGCTGGCTATATCGAGAGTCTTCCAACCGCGATATTACAGGCTGGATCGATATGGAGGCCTCGGGCACTCGCTCGATCTACACTCGCTCTCCCTTAGACTCTCGGGGGCGCTGTGGTATAGATAGGATCGTCGTCGCTCATTCCTGGTAATCGTCCGCCTTGGGAAAAGGAAATCTCGCGGCCCTGACTCGCTGACCTTTTCTCCAGCGCGTCTACTCTCTCGTGGCTGCAGCGCGAGCCGATTGAGCAAGAGCCCGTAGACACGTTAATATACAGCGGGAGATTTAGCGCGAGCGCTTGTTTCCAAGCGAGCTGCTGCTGCTCTCGCGCGCGGACGTGCGATATGCCTCTCTCGCGTATAAGCACACAGAAAAACACATCGCCGCCGCTCGGCGTGACTTATAAGAAGAATAGCCGATCCTCCGACAGCCAAGCTCTTCACCTACTACTGTACGCTCGGCGTCTCTTTTTGCATGATGCCTTTGTGGTGTGCGGATGATATAAACCGAGAGGGGATTTGAAAAAAAAATATATATATAAATGAGAGGAGGCGAGCGATGTGTATAATGATGAATGATCAGCGGCCAGAAAATCCGTGTCGACGTACAGGCTCAAGGACTCGCTCTCTTAGTTGTACGCGCTTCTTGTCTATTCCACCGCGATATACACGGCGGAGGCCAGGAGGATTTTCGCGCATTTATTTCGTTTCCCTTTCAATCTCGCTCGGCTCTCCCTCCCCGCCGTGAGATCTCTTCTCACGGAATCGCGTAATGCCCGACATTTGTATTCTTCGAATATCAACGAGGAAGAGAGAGCGCGCAAACCTATGCGTCTCTCTCTCTCTCGCGGAAGATCACCAAGGTGAGCAGAGCGCCGATGTACGCGGATCCGGAAATTTAAACGTGTGCATGTCTTACGCACGCTGCCGCCGCTGACGCGCGTAAATCACCGCTTCGGATGCTGGGTTCTTATAGGCGGGGGGAGAGTCGATTGATACGAGCGCTCGATACGTTTTATACACTCCTATTCTACTACAGCAGCGACATAAATCCCACATTTAAAATATAGTCCAATGATCGTCGTCGCACTCTTTTCTAAATTTACACTCCCAAGCTGAATATAATCGGACGATCGATAAAGTCGCATCTATTTTTTTCCACCACCCAATAATCCATCAGCATCTTCAGAATAATCCAAGCGAGCGTTCAAGGCCGCAATTATCATCTCCGTCCGCTTGGCGCTCAGAGCCAAGATCAGAGCTCGTGTGTGTATCCGAGCATCTGCGCCGAGCATACATCATTCACGTGCAAGCGCTCGTATAGGAAACCGGCCCCCCCCTCCTCCCCCCCTCTATATAGAATCAACGTCGGTGTCTCTAGCGAGCTCCTTTCGCCCGCGTCTGCCCGTATAGACGCTCTCGCGATCTATCCCCGCGCGTGAACGGCGGATCGCCTTGACTGCTAGTCCCGACTGCTATATAACCGAGGCGGCGAATATAATCACGTGACGACGAGTACGACGAGGACTGTATCCTGCAAATGACGCGATTTTTTTTTCTATCTAGCGAGATGATGATTAGATGCAAGCGTGTCCGTGGGATATGTCGCTCTCGTTTGGAATGACACTGACTCTTGTCAAAGGAGGTTGAGAAAATTGGGAGGTACGCGAAAAACTGGAGACTTGGTCATGTGGGAGATGGTTGGGGAATCGTAGTTGAGGGATACAAGCGTTAGTCGATAAGTCTTGCTACGAGGGTAGAAAAAAAAGTCGGCTTTGTGACAGATTGCAATTACGACGGAGTGATGATGGGGATAATGATGGCCGAGGCTTTGTTGCGCTCGACGACTGGTGCGCGCAGTTCAAGGAGAAAACTACGCTGAGATAAACGACTTTGAGACGCTCGGTTTTTTTACTGGTTTCTGACGTAATCTACAGAAAAATTGATGGACCAATTTTTGGGATGATCGGCTAGTGCGACTGCGTGATACTCCATGGCTTATTGTAACGGCTCGCGCTTGCGACACTGGATGTTGCAAATTTCAAATTGCCCTACCAACATTTGAGACATCGAACACCCCCCGGAACAGAGCCGATTACCAAATTAATCCGACCTTGATCAGCCAAGGGGGAAAACCGTAACTGCACTCACAGTCAAGAGAGCGAAAAAACACATGGATGTTTACGGTGTGTACGCAAGAGGCGCGGCAGTGATGTAAGAGAGGAGAACCGTTCGGTAGCAAGAGAGACATTGACTGGTATTGAACAGAAAAGAAAAAGGATGAATGGAAAAGAGTACAGTGCGCTTGTGTGTGCGTACGACCCGACAATGGCCGAGGAAAGGGGGGGGGCATAAGAGCAGTTACATGCACAGAGGGCCAGTTCCACGCGCTTGGACGCGCGTATAGGAAATCACGTGTGCCGGGCAGGTAGCGATCTATATTGTTCGCCCAGCCACGCGTGTGTGTTCAAAACGTGTGCATGTGCAGCGAGAAAGAGAGGGAGAACGGGGTCCAATCTACGAGAGAAAAAGACAGAAGAAAAAGAGAGAGAGAGAGGCGTAGAGAAAAAAGAGCGAACGAAAGGAACAGAGAGAGAAGGCAGGAAAGTAGGTCAACGCCGGTGTACACATACATACAGCCGAGCGGGACCGAGCGGCAGCAGCCCGGCACTGCGGTAGAACCAAGTTCAGGGGCATGTTGCTGCACTTACGTCTCTCTCTCTCTCTCTCTCTCTCTAATCCCGCTACTATCCTTGATCGTTTTGCTCTGGCTTCTGCCCACCCTCACCAGCATCCCTCCAGAAGGCCTTTCCCTCTCACGTTCGTCCCTGTCAAT
>JAPYYQ010000673.1:0-53290 GCA_030522585.1 Anagyrus pseudococci | reverse complement strand
TATATATATGCTGTGGAGCAGCTATCGTTCATGTTTTATAAATAATAAAACAAAAAGATTGATGCTAAGAATGAAATTTGTTATTTTTAATGTATTCGTTATTCTAAAAAAAAATGTTACTAAAAGCTCATAGTTTTGATTATTTAGCATTAAAAAACTAATAAAACAATTTTGTTTAGTACAAAACAAAAAATTTCAATTTAAATTACTATAGTTAATGCATGATTTTTAATAATTTAGTTTCGTCAGTAATAAGCTAGGACTAATTATTTATAGTTTGCTGACTTTATAGAGGCACGAATGTATATTAATTTTTGAGAAGTAATTAATAGCGCTTAAGAAGACAGCTGCTCCGTGCGTCTACATAAATAGGCTGAGCATGCAACGCCAAAAAATTGCAGAGCATAATTTCGCTGAAATAAATCTTGGTAGAATAAGATAAAAGTAAAAAATACGGAAAATAAGTAGTAAGTCAGTATAATATGAGAATTTTATAAGAAAAAGTGGTTTTGTTATATATCGATTGGTGTATTGGTTTTTTTTTAATATAATTATTAATTTTTTTAAGCAAAGTTTGAAGTCATCAGCAACGGCTTCCAGAAACCTGTGCAATTATAATAGTAAATAAATTAATAAATTAATAGGTTAAATTAAAAACAAAGCTGTGTGGCCAAAGGAATGAAGCACATCATTGGTGCGCGTCAAAAGCTCCGTTCATCGAATGATAAATTGACATCAAATTGCAAAAATAACACTGTGTTATGCTAAAAGAACAAATAATTTTGATTGCATCAAAATTGCAGCTGAGCTGAAAACTAAGAAACAAATAATAGTAACAAGAGGAGAAAGGTGAATTTTTTTGCAGTTCGATATCGTAAAAAAGCCAGTAGCCCTTAAGCCCGCAAATAATTAAAATGTTAATAAGCATCGATGTATTACGTACCGGAAACCAATTGTTTTGCATCTTCGTAGACTTTCTGCCGCTTTCTGTTGTAATCGTCCGTTTCATCGCGCAACTTTTTCGTCATTGAATCAGAGGCGTGGCATTTGTGTTCGAGAAAATCAGCCATATCGTCAGCGAGCTCTTTCTCATCACTAGCATATTTATCTTTGATTGGAGTTGAAGTTGCGTGGTGAATGTTGCCATTTGTAATAGGTACGTGATTTGCTGTCGAACGAAAGGGAAATGTGAGCAACAGAATGAGGTAGCGCGTTAAATTATTTGCTAGTCAAGCCTGATGGCAAAGGCGATAATAATATTCATAGAAAAATAAGCTATTTTAATCATTCAATGAGTCATTCGTGATTCATTTCAAACATTGTTTCTAATGCATTCTGTTCTATTATCATTTCAGATGAAAAATGCTTCTTTGAAAATAGTAAGACATTACATCAGTTACAATTTCTAACGAGAAAGCGTTTCAAAATAACTTACTCGTCTTCTGTGCTTCTCCAGAAATATTGAGTTCTTCTGTTGATTCAGAATCCTGAAAATATTCGAAAATTAAGTACAAACTACGAAGATTGTCTGAATAAAAGACAAATAAAAAATTGTTTCGTACTACCTTCATTCGATCTGGTTCCTCATAATCTGGGTCCATTTTGGGATCCATCGTTGCATCTCGTCTAAGAGACGTGTTTCTTGATGGACCCAATTCTTCTTTAAGACTGTCAAAACCAGGTTGGTCCAACCTGACGCGAGCGACAGCTTTCTCAACGTCATTGGTCACTAATTCGACATTAAAAATGCATTTTTCTACAATATCGTCCCGGCCGATTTTGTTCAAAGCTTTTTCCAAAGTGTTGCCTGAAAGAAAATTAGTAACTTTAAAATAACGTACTTCAAACAAAATTAAAAAAACATCTCAATTATCTTTAATCAAACTCTCGTAGCCTAAATAAAATGAATGGATAGACTAAAAGCAGCTTGTGTATCGTTTATATTCCGCAAATACGGCAAGCTTATGGATACATTTACGAGCTCCTGCTATTTTTGTATTTTAAACAGACCTCGAGGCTGCGCGGCTCGTTCTCCCGGAGTTTGATTTCGCTTGAATAACACTAACAATTCACTCCTGTACACGTCTGGATTTTCACTCTGGTACTCTTGGTAAAGCGACACAAACATCATAAACACGCGAAAAATGTGTAAGAAGCCACTGCGTAAATTGTCCAACTACGAGGAGGAATGCACACCGACAGTAGCAGAGTTGCGGCTGGGCTCGCGGTTCTCTGCGTCTTGTCGCTACGACTGAGACAATATCGTTATGTTCGTTGATTATAGCGCGAAGTGTCTCACGTAGCACGCCGCGGGATGCGCGTCCACCGAGCCAACGCAGAGAACAGTCGGCTGCTGGAGAGGGACACGAGGAGAGAAGGGGTATTATGGCGCGTAGCTCGACGCGCTGCTCCATGGCTCACGGCGTTTCGTTTTCTCTCTCTCCTTTTTTTTCATACCGCAGTGGTGTATATAGCAAGCCACGCTGACATCATCAACTGCGTTTCTGCGCAGATTCCACACGTCTGACTCAATGGTTTTTATGCGCGTGCTTTGCTTAATTCACCTTGCGTTGCGTCAAAGTGTTTTTTCTTTCCTTCGTCTTCTTCTTCTTTCGATCCTCACCTTCCACAATTATACACGTAATGGACCTCTAACAAGTTTTGTTTTGATCTCGTCATTTTAAAAGAAGGAGAAAGAGAAAAAAGCAACGGACAAAAAATGAAACAAAACGACGATTCATCGAGCGAAAAAAAAGTAGTTTTGCTACGCTAAACTATGTATTCAGTTTTACGCCTATAATTTGGGTAATAAAATAAAATTTACCTGTAGCCTTGTTTCCATTACTCTGCCAGACCTTGAACATGGCGGTCGCTTGTTGTGGAGGATTGTCCGGATGTTTCTCTTTAATCTGACTTATTTCATTGGGCGAAATGCTCAATTCTTGGGCAAGCTTTTCCCAATCTTTGTCGATCAAATTCGATATGTCGGTCAAGCGTATTGTGGCTCGATGTATCGGGTCTGGTCTGCCTGCAACGTACACATATTGCATTGCATACGCTAAGTGGTGGCTAACCTATCGAATTTTATCGAGAATTTAATAAAACTTACTTAATAAGCCGCCGTCTCGAGTTAAGCTGCCATTTTTCGACACCTGAAGCAAATCGAGTTCGGAGGTTCCGGTGATGGGCGAGATCTTCTCTGGCAGAAGTATGTTGAGCGTGCAAATCGGTGTTTGAGGGACCTCGCCCTTGGCAACCTTCGGCTCGCTCATGAACATGATCCTGCCCATCATGTCAGCTGCGTCGGGATCTTTAACTCGAGCGGTGAAAGGAACTCTATTCTCTTTGAATGCCCTAAATGGAAGTTGCAACTGTTCGCCGCTCTTTAACACTGGTACGAGATTGCCCGCGAATTCCATATATTGAGTTTTACCTTCAAGAACCTACACAACAAACGTTCATTTGTTTTTTAACAAATAATTTTAAATTTACGCGCTTGAGCAACGAAAGAATTACAGTAATGATAGTAATGTGTTAATGCGACTGTGTGTGTATTGTGTGTGTATGTGTTTTTTTGCATTACCTCAACATCGCGGCTCTTAGCGACTTCGGTAAAGTGCTCTTGGTGCTCCAAGGTTTTGTCTTCCTTGTCATCCGTCATGCAAAATACGCGCAATCTCGCTTCTAAAGGATCGACGCGCTTAGCAAAAACTACAAATCTGTAAAATTATGCACAAAGTTATGTTTAAGACCATGTAAATGACCGAAATAAAAAAATATTCTTTTTCTTTTTATTTTTTGGCTCATGTGACCAAGGGTCAAGGTGACGTAAAAAAATAAAAACGGAAACTAAAAAGAGAACAAAGAGTCATAATTAAAACGTACTTAGCCATGAAGGGAACGTGGGTAGCGTGGGTATACAATTCAGTAGCCATTTTCGTAGCTTCCGATATGTTCCGGCAGTCCATCAACCAAAAGCGAGCTGATACAGTGGTTGTGAAGGAGACACAATCTTTAACGAACGTTAAAGGTGTCGAACCGGTTACATCCTCCCAGACCGCCCGTGACTGACCGCCTGAACGACATACATGCCAAGTCCAATAAAATTATTAGAATATGTCCGTGCTATGGTCAAATAAATAACGTTCTAGAGGATGACGCAATTAATGTGTACGTTTGATTACATTGGTTGTCCGTTATTTTTTTGCTCTTTACTTTTTTACTCATTACTTAGTTTTTCCTTTGTTTTTTTTTAATTCATTCAGTTACGAAGCATAAGTTAAATTTGAATTTGGTGATTTGAGGATGTGCTTGTTGACGCGTGCCAAGTAGTTTTTCACAAAATAATAACAATGGCAAAGTAGTCAATGGTGTTCAACTGATAATGCTTGCGACATAACTTAAAAATAATTGAGCATTCAGAATGAAATGTTGTAAAAAAAAGCAATTTTATGCAATGTTCGAAAAATGTTGGCAAAAGTATGTTAGTGAAATATATAATAATCGAAGCGATATAAATTAAAGAACGAGAAGAAAAAAAATATGATTGTAGCATGAAAAAAGAAGCTAATTTTGATAGCGCAGTTTATTTAAAAGTATAAAAATTGTAATATTATATATGAGGTGTATTTTCGCCTGGATTCATCTAGAAACAATCCGTAAGAACTTGTAAGTTGGCTTGCGATAAAAGCAATTATAATGTTCTAAGGCGTGGTTGCAATGACGTGGTAATTACATAGCCACGTCTTATCAAATCTTAGCTATGAGCAGTAATAATATATGAATGATAATTGAAAAAAATTCATGTTCAGTAAAAAAAAAAGATTGAAAAATAAAATGAAAAAATTCCTTTTGTATGATCGTAAACAAAAATAGTAATTGAATATATGTGCTATTAGTAAAAAATACGTATTGATTCACAATGAGGCTAAAAATACACAGTAAAAAATTTAATCTACGTTAATTAATGATCCATACCTAAATGACTCAATCCTAACAATACGCAAGCATTAACAATGAATCACAACAAGATATATAGAAAATAATGAGAATTAACTTGGTAATTTGTTTTATTTATCTATAAAAAAAATATATAATACATATACGAGCCACCTCTTTACTCAAAAATTCCTCAGCCCCAACGATATCTCTATACATTCAACTTTGAGTGAATGAAAGTATTAAATTTTTATTAAATAATTTTTAGTCTTCGGTGGAGCTAGTATTATTTTGACCGAGGTGGTCTCTTCTATGAAAAAAAAGAAATAGAAAAAAAAACATAAAGAATATTTGAACATGAGTTTATATTACCAGTAATGCTGCAAAGAAGTCTGAGGGTCGGAGCGTCACCGGAATATTGGTTAATCATGCCTTTGTTAGCAGCCTGGGGTACCGGTATCGTTAGAGTAATAGGCTTGTGGAATTTTCGTCGTCGCGGCTCGACCGTGACGATGGGAGACACCGCAACCCGATTACCCAAGAGCTTAACCACAAGCTCGGATGGTATCGGATGTGCCTGTAAAACAAATATCAAGCATTTTAAAGCTCCACTACGTAGAATAAAGCTTTATAAGAAACGCAATCGACTGTTTATCTCCGTATGTCCGTTGGAGTTCGGACAAGTAGTTGGGCTGTACCTGTAGGCCGACTCGAATTTTCTTGGTGAGAGCGTCCTGTGGGAAGATCGCTTGAACTTGCGGTACCGCCGAGGATGAGACAGTGCCACCCTCTGGGCCGACCGCGTGCACTTCCTGTCTAATGCGAGATACAACGGCAAAATAGTGGGGGAAGTCGACGGTGAGTATTCGGACGATGCGCGAAGTCTGAAGATCCTCGAGTTGGCTAAGTTCTGCAATGAATCAAGGCAGAAGGCGTGAGCATTGCTGTTCGTGGCCTATTGCTAATTTCTACGGGTACACTTACCTTCGCCCTCGAAGCTCTCGTTCAGCACATCTTGAACAGCCTCCTCGCTCGCCTCCAACGTGTGCTCGCGCCATGTCTCCCCGTTGTCCGAGCGCAGGATCACGATTTCTCTTTCCTTGCCACGCAGCGAGGCAAAGTGTGGTACCTCGATGATAACGGGTCTGATGATATCACATGAAACACCAGAAAAATAGTCGATTAACTCTTGACTGCGTCGCTGAGCCAAACAGATGACTTACCCAAGGAATTTGGCGCCAACAGGTCCGAGTTCTAAAATGCGACTAGCCAATGCCTCGCCCTCCATGAGCGGCGGCGGGTTGCTGAGCTTGTCCCTCTTCAGATACCGACAGGTCACTCGCATTGGCATCGTCGCTTTTCGCGGTGGCACGATGATCCGGACCCCGCTGTGTCGGCAGCCTCGCATCGCACCGCCACGCGCGTCCACCAGGAACGACACTAGGAAGCTGCTCTCCCGAACACATGCCACCGTTCGGAGAGACAGAGGGATAGAGAGGGAAAGAGAAAGAGAACAGAAAACAGACAGCTAAGATAAGAATGGCGAACGATTGAGTTTTCAAAGATGAGGCTGCGGCTCCTTCGTGAGAATCCAGAGCCAACTATATTTCAGGCATTTTGAATTTTATGTATTACTCAAGTGCCTTGAGAACACTTTATTATTTTTTTGTCTTTTTACCGTATTTTTAACTTATTTTTCATATTTTTGTTTAGTATTTATTTATTTTGAATGGTATAAATGTAGAGAAAGCATGTGCTTTGGCTATGTGTCAATTGCTTTTAATATAGTATGTGCAAATTATTAAAGTTTTTCGTTATAAATGCTGATTGCACGATTACACGTCTTGTTGTGGCACGTGTAACGTTTAGTGAAGCGCTCGGATTTGTTTTTGTAATTAATCTTCGAGTACAGAAGGAACAAGACCGAGTTAGAAAGAGATAGAGAGAAAGAGAAATAGGAGACCGAAAAGCAGTCCGTGAGACATTGTAATGTTTATGTTGTAATAATCGTTGAATTGTGAATTTGCAGGCTTTTATGCGCTGACAAATGTATGTAGAACATAAGAGTATGATTATAAAAATGTTCTGCTTCTGTAAGGCTGCACCAATATTCGCTGATAGGCGCGCTATGCGTAAAAATAAATGGATGGATTTTCTTTGAAAAGTCGTTAAACGATAATGAAACGTCGGCTTCTCATCATATTGAATGAGAAAAACATTTTTTTTTAATTACTGGATGTACACATTCGAGCACTTCACCACGTGATTGAAAATCACAAAAATTTCATTTTTAAGGTACGACATTAATAAAAAAAAAATACTTTAGCTGCTCGGTCAATTTTTCAGATCATAACACGTTAACGTAACGAAATTTCGTAGCGAGGTTGTAATGTTGATTCAAATGCCATGCACACGATTCGGGAAGTCAGACAAAATTTAAGCGTAAAGAAAAATGTTTTATGATCTGATAAATTGAGTAAGACTTTTCAATTACGTTATTAATAACATTATTTACAATACTTGTGTCATAGTATTAAAATTAAACAAGAAATCGACAAAACAGGTGTAAAAATATATCTTTTTCATAAATTTTTTGAAAAACCAGCGATATCCATTTCACATGTATGTATAACTAGTTTTGGAAAAAACAGCGTTTGTTCACACTTATATTTCATCTCGCTCGATTGAAAGCAGAGAAGGAGTTTCATTTTACATGATTTCAGAATACTCTCCAGAATTGCAATTTACGTAATTTTATGTAAACAATTTTTTATTTTCTCTTCCGACTTGACTTTTTTTTCTACTTTACGTCAATTTATTGGTAAAAAACGCGTAGATAAAATATATAAACTCGATATGAATGTATGATACAATGCGGTATGATGCGATATGATATGATAATGTATGACATGAGAAGAAATGAATATTTGAGATATAAAAAGCAACTTAAAATTGCTGTGCGTAATGGTTCTTTCACTTTTTTTTGTGGACTAAAAGTATGAAGTTGAAGTAATTTTTTAAAAACATCTATGACAATGGATTTTGCGTGCACGCATTGTTTTCTTTTTTAAAAAAAAAACTCAACTATCGAAAGCTCTAACATTCATAATTTTAGAGATACAACAGTTTAGCTTAGAAAAGTTTTAACATTGACCTCTAGCGCCATCAATTTTATGATTTTAATAAAATGAAAAATAAATACAGTAATCTAGTCAATCATTATGAACTGCACAAGTAAATGCACGTACGTATATATAATCGATTTTAAAACTTTCAAGCATAATCTAAGATGATATGCTTGTACGTCCGCTACAATCTATGTACGATCTACTGAGTGCTTAATCTAATGAGCTTATCATTCAGTGTCTTTAGATGAAATTTAAATCAGAAACACACTTACAGCGAGCTACATTGTAAGTGTACGAGGAAGAGTAGCAATAGGGGGGTAGGGCAAAATTATATAACTAAAAGGATGCGATAATTAACGTACACGAATATATAACTTAGCAGCCAAAAAAATTAAATGGGGGATATAGCGATCGTACTCTGAAGCTAGATAGAGCATATATTGTGGGTGAATGTGTGTCCGTGTACAAGGTCTGTGTGCAGCTCTGAAACGTAACTATACAAGTATGACTTGCTTAAGCAGAGTATACGCATTGATGGCAGAAGTGGCGCAAAAGGTATATAAAAATACTGAAAAAAAGCTAATTTTCAAGAATACTTCACTTACTTTCTCCATGATGGGATTCTGCTAGTAGCGCAAATAAAATAACAGAAAGGATCGGAAACAAAACAAAAGGCGCGTTAGTATTTTGGCTATTATTTTTCCATCTCTGATTAAATATGAAACGGTGATTGATGAGCATTTATATTTTTCTATGTGTGTGTCATGTTATTTCGGCTTTACTTATTCGATCGATTTCTTATTTTTTTTTTCGAGCCTCTCCTCTCGGCTTTTCTCGAAACAAGTGAACGAAGAGTCGGCAATTAATCTGCTCATATAGTTATACACCTTCTCGAGCACACTAATCTTCGTCATTATCGTCGTCATCATAATCATCATTATGCGTCACGAGCGTTATTTTCAAATTACCTTAGTCAATAATCATCATGTATTATAGTACTGTATTGAGGTGTAAGACACAAAAAATCACTCACACATTGTGACGTTGATCACATATATATAACGATGCGAAATACACGCATTAACAATGTCTCTTTTAAACACTAATCAAATATTATAATCATGTACAGAAAATACGTGATTTTAGAGGCAAAAGTTCGATAAAGAATAAGATGAACAAAGATTCTAGAGAGATATGTAAAAATTTGTGAAAGATATAGAAAACTAAGTTTGACAGAGTTGGATGAAATGACTGCTGATTTCGTTAGATCGTGTATATGTGACTCTGATGGAAAATTTATTAACTATTAAATTATTCGTCATTAATATCCCATACCAACTCCAACTTAATGTTTCTAAATATCAGTTTTTTTAAGAATACAAAGAAATACTCACAACATTAATAATAAATATAATTCACTAGTGTGTGCAGGCATAAGAAGAAACGCCAAAAAGCTGAATGTATATATATGTAGAGCTTATATTTGTTTTAATTAAATGACGATTATTTTTACTTGATTTAAATATCTAATACTGAAGCCTAAATTAAGCAAAGAAAAAAATATATATTATCCACGTTACTCAAAACATTAATTGCTAAAATAATAATTAGTGTAAAAAAGAGAATAAAATAGATAAAAATAATTAATACAAGCACAAGCGTGGCTCATTATTATTAAAAAAAATGGTTAAAAGTATATGTATATATAATATATAAGTAATTTGAGAAATATTAAAAAGACCCTCGGTGATTATAGGATACAAAAAAAGAATACATAAGTATATATCAAATGAAAATATTGTTCTGTATAATTGGAGATAATGTAATAAAACGATGGGTGTACCTGTCCCTCCACATTCCTTGTCCTTTTGGCACGATACCAAGGGCAGCCAGCGACGTATTTAAGGACTCTAGCGAGGCACTAATTACGGAACAGAATCTGCAGTTGATTATCAACAATAACGCTAAACCGTGCTCATGCTTACTTTGTCTGTTCTTTTAATTTGTAAACTCTTTTATTTTTTCTAACATCGTGCAGGATTTCTATACACATATGCATACATGTACGTACATACGCTTACGCACGCGCACGTACCTTTAGCTGTACGTACACGTACGCTATGGTCACATGTATACATTCACTAGTGGTTTATAATTTAACATGTTTGGAAACATTTTAAGGCTACTGTTATGTTTGCTAATTATTGTTACGTTGTGAGAGTGGTAAATTCAATGCTACTGAAGGTGCTACTAAGAAATATCAATAATAATAATATAATAATTATAGTAAAAATTTGATGATGAGCAATATGAGAATATGTTGAGAATGTAAATGAGGCTGAGTATAATGAACCATTATAAAAGAACAAGATTACAAAACTGTAGAACCAGGATATTAATCAGTGAAGTCGTTTCGTAAGAAATTTAGTTTTATATGACAAAGTACAAAATTTAAAGACTATTGCATAATAATATACTGCTAGGCTATTATATTTCAATAACTTCCAAGTGAATTAAAAACGTTTGAGGCTAATATAAATTTAATATCAATGATAAAATAAGACAAAGCTATACGTAATTGTTGTTTTCAAGTTCTCGGATTTTAACAAAATTTAATATCTTCAACGTTTACGTATATCTTTATGCTAAAATAGATTAATTAGAAAAAAGTGTGAATAAGAATAATGTAAGAAAGTCGAAAGAATATTTATATTAAAAATAGATCAAAAGTAGACGTAATCAATTTAAAAAGAATTACTTTGTTTACCAATAATAGTTATATCGTATTACTGCTGAAAAACGTATGCAAGTACTAAATTTGAGTTAATTTTAGTTGCAAGCAATCTTTCACCAGCATTCACCAACGGCATACATACTATAATACACAACATTATTGTTTTAATATAAGCTGCTTAAGTACCGTGATATCATTTTCAGAACATTATTTATGCACTTGGTGCGCAAACGCCCAAGTGTCAAAATTTATCAAGATTTAATGGATCGAAGAACGTACTTCAAGAAATTGTGTATAACTGTATATTTAATGGAAAAAGGGTATTTAATAAATTTTCGTTTGAATCGGTGAAGTTTCTCTATTCGTCAATTCGATATTAATTTTTTGCACTTTTCGAATAATGCGTTAAAGATAATAAAACGAGTTACAAGCGAGTTAATAATTGACTAGGGAATCGAAAATATTTATTAGATTAATGGCTATAGTTAATAAATAACAAAAAAACACCACACGATTACGTGTTTGGATGCTGTTATAGTGAACTATTGTTTAATTCATAAGTGTTGATCAGAAAAAAATCATCTCAAAAGCGTTTGTCTTTTAGAGGAGCGTTTATCAAAAAATTACGGTTAATGCTATTTTCTTTTTTTTATAGAAATTATTCACGAGCTTTTCTCGTGAAATTCGATGCAAAATTAATCATCGATGATTCATTATTCAATGAAAATTATAATTTTTAATATTTGTTTTTCTTGTTTTTTCAAACCAGCTCCATAGTAAAACCACAAATAGCGAATCGTTCTAAACAAAAAGCTTACGTACCCCACGTGAACAGGATGTCGATTGATATCAATGTTGTCTGGCTTTTGATTGGCTGCATTGAGACGATTGCAGGACTCTTTAGTAATCATCTCCGAAATGGTGGGTACTGAAAATTGAAACGATTAAAAATTCATCACGGTATATTATTATTCTTAATAGAGACGAAACGAAGAGCTTGCGTTTTACCTCCGGAATGTCTGTTATCTTTTTCGTCATCGGTAACGTTAACTCTCATCGAGTCATCCCCCATGGATTTCATATCGTCTTCGGTCATGTATCGGTATTGATGCTGATCACTAAGCATCGGATCTTCGCCTGCGAATCATGAAATTTTTCATGTGTGTTAAAATGCCTATATGTACCAACACAGTCATAAAATACACATTAATACAGGTATTTTTGGCGATTTCGTGAAAATATGTCGTTTTCTTTTACAGCTCTACTAAATAATGTTGTTTGCTTGGATATGAAAATGAATAGAATTCCATTTGATTTGAAATTTTATGATCGATCGTAAGGTGTTATGATTACCCAGGTATTTTTGTGTACAAATATATGTATTCTTCAAGTTTCTAGTTAAAATCATACACATATCTTAATAATCAAATTTGTTTTCTTACTTTTTTCATATTCAATGTAACGTGATGCAAAAAAACTAAACAATAATCCATCTGTTCTTCCAGATGCGTATATTTATAAATGAAGTAAAGCTGCAATTAAAAATAACTCGTAAGTACTTGAAGTACTTAGTCAAGATGATCGGCGGAGTTAGATAAAAAAATGTAGTGACTGTTAGATTTCACGCCGGTCTCGGCACTTGAAAGTCTAATCAAAGCCTTCAATACTCGGATTGTGTAATGTTTTCCTTTCCAATTAAACAATTCGCATTGAATATTCTTTAACGAATTCTCGCTACTTCCATATAAAAAATTAATTGATCGATTTTATTTTTAACGCTTTCTCCTTTCCTTCAATTTTTCTCGCAGTTCTTTAATTTTCAAGCTATTAGACGATATTGTACTTGGCAAGCTGCTGGCGCACTAAAAATTTTTGTTTACAATCAGCGGCAATCATCATTATTTTTGAACGATGCAAACGAAGAGGAAAAGAGAACTGAATATCTCGAGGGGAGAGAGGGAAGCGAAATAGAGAGATAACATCATTATTTATCCGAGTACTAGGAATACGAAAAATAGCGTATTATTAGCGCAAATGGAAAAAAAGAGATTTAGTCCGTGAAATAGTGTTGCGACACATGATATATTGCGTCCGTACGTGTGTATAAACAAATGCGTGTATACGTGTAAAGCCGCGGTGTGTCATTGGAAGAAGGGGAAAGATGAAAAAGCACGACGCTAATGTAAACTCGAAGCTTGACGACGTCAACGTTCGAAAAAGACGCGGATGTATAATAAGTATGCCATTATTTAGATGATGTATCTACGTATAAGTCGAGGCTGACCTCATAAGCCCGAGCTAGAAGAGCCGCCGGCGGCTTTCCGCGCGCCCAAAGCTCAATGGGATTTAGAAATTAATTAATCAAATATAGTCCGTAAGCATTGAATGTGTATCAGTAGCATATAGCGCTCCGCTCTGCCGGCGGGAGAGCCGCGCGGGGTGCGCGGCACAATATTATGGGCAAGCCTCGAGAGCTTTCGCGCGTCATAGACGAAAATAGTTTACGGGCAAAACATTAAGCCTGCCACCGCGCGCTGTTGCTGCTGCCGCTTGCCCACCACCCGCGCCACTCTCGTTTCGCTCGTCCGAGAGCGCGTGGCCCACATTTCACATGCTACGTAGATTTGATCTAATTATAAATCAGCCGCGAGTGCGCTATCCTGTAAAAGAAAGAGATTCCAACAGCGAATTCCCCCTTCCCCAGTTTCCCCAATCTTCACCGTGAGAGAGAGAGAGAGAGAGAGATATTAAATACCGAGACGCGAGAGGGAAAGAGCTTGGGAGCGCTCTCTACTTTTTCTTTTGCGCTAATGAACGTGATCCAGTTACATGGGGCAGACTGTACGGCAGCGGTAGCGGACAATTAGCGAGGGCCTATGCTTAGAATTATAAGCCGCGTGAGAAAGAAAAATGCGCCCGACTGGAATGAGCGACCGCCTCTCGGTACTCGCGCGTACACGCTAATGCTGCGTCTTTGAATCGTCGGGGAAAAAAGAAAATTCGCCGGTCTTTCGAGCTTGTAAGCTCTACATCTCGGCATAGTCGAAAGCAGAACGAGAAATTCGAAAGAGGGAGTCGAACTTGAACTTTGTCGAAGGGGCGCGAAGCGGTGGGAAAAAAGGGGGGGAGGGCTGGGGCCGTGTTATTCGGTGCCAAGTGGCATTAAAGCTTGGGATGTTCCTTCGCCTCGTTCGACGAACTATGACCTACTTAGAATATCGCTGTTCCTGTTGCGCGTACAACTGCAACACGCCATTTTTTGTTTTCCGCTCGCATCCTTGTGTCCGTTCTGCTTTTGCTGTTGCTCCTGCTGCTGCTGTTTCTTCTTCTTCTTCCGTATCTTCACCTCCGTAATTGTCGTTTCTTTATCCTTTGACGGCATTTCGCTGTATCGCTGTTGTTGCCGCTTATTATTCCTTCCTTTTCTTTTTTTTTTCCAACGAGTTACGAAACGCGCGCACGAGGTTTAATTATCCGCGACTTGTGTGTATTCGATCGGGTGAACCCGATAACGCGGAGCAAGGTTAAAAATTCGTCCCAGTCAGTTGGTCAGCTGAGGCATCTGGAGTTCTCTGGTAACCACGTTACTCTCCGCGGATTATTCTTCTCTTTCTCTCTTACGCTTCACTAGTACACAAATACAGACACTTGCTCCTCCTCTTATCTCTCACTTGATCCTCTGTTTATCAGGTCTTTTCGCGACCTTTTAACACTCCTGGAATGAAGAGAAGGAGAAGAAACAATACACTTGTTTGGCCACGCACGGTAGCGGAGGCGCGTCTAATCAGGAACAGCGTCGCGAAGACGTCGTCGTCGTCGTCGGCGCTAGCGACGGCGGTTCGAGCACGAATGCCGGCTGCGCGGCTCGCCTTGAATCAGCAATTTTATAATAGAATCAGTCGCGCTTCTCCCGCTCGGAAAGCTCTCCGACTGCGTTACTACTGCTGCTGCTGCTGCTGGCGGTGGCAATCGAGAGCTTTTCCTCGGGAGGCATGAGCCTATCGAGGATTCTCATGTGTCTCTTACAAGGACGGAGCGGAACGTTTTCAGGGCTAAGCTCTCGCACGAGGAGATAATGACGGGATTCGGATGTGACGATTGGCAGCGATCTAGTGTGCGTCTGTGTGCTCGAGGCGGCGCGCGAGGGTAAACTGTCGCTGATATTTTGGCTCGCGGCCAGAAAAAGCTAGAGAACTGCGGCTGTAAGAGTACGAGCCGAGAGAGAGAGAGAGAGAGCCGCACACGCCCGCGTTGTGGCTATCGTGAAACGAGAACCATAGAGCAAGGCTGTGCAATGAGCTGTGCCACGCACGATGTGTGCGATTGCGTAACAGGTTGTAGGCGGACTGGCGGGAGAAGTTAATGCGACAAACGCCACGACCACGACGACCGCGACGACGTTAGCAGACGAGCGGCCTGGCGAACGGCGCGCAACAGTATATACGTGATCTCTGCGCCCTGGAGCACACGCGCGCTAATGCGAACGATTAACTCCGGCTACTGCTGCTTCTTCTTAACCATCATCATCATCGTCAACGTCAACGTCATCTTCACCTTACCAGACCGGCTTTTTTTCTGCCGTACCTTTTTGTCCCCCCCCCCTCGTCTTTTGACTTTGGCCCGTTTTCAAAATCTCGGCTTTGTTTTGCTATCTGTTACTCATTTCTTTTTTTTTTCTTGGTTGTCCGCCAACGTAATGATCTAGCCGACGCTTAGACTAGCCCAACAGTTTCAACGTTACGTCACTGGTATCCGTCACCGAACGTGACTCGTGAAAAGAGATTGCTATTGGCGATAAGATAAATGCCTTAATAAGTGCAGATGAAGGAAGAAAATATACGAAAGAAAGACAAGAGGCAGGTGGGCTCGGGAATAAAAATAAGGAAGTAGGATGTATAGAAAAGGAAGGGATAAGCTGTAAAATTGGTGGGGACTGAGAGCGATAGCGCGAAAGAGTCCAAGGCCGGTTAGCTGCTGGCATAATAGACGATTTGCTTTTCTCTTCCGCGCGGCGCGCAACAGCCGTCGCCGGAATCACTGTGCCACGACGCTGCAGTAATCATCATATATATATATATATAAACGCCGTCTTCGTCGTCGCTGTGTTTACGTTCGCTTGAAGTATCGCAGCTGGCTACAAGACTGCGCAGCGACTTGTTGGCTCTCGCTGGCGGCGGCGTTGCAAATAAAAGCCGCTCGCAAAAGCGAAAACTGCCAACCTCTTGGATTTTAACACGTCGCAGCGTTTACGTACCGATTTCCCATCAAAGCGCGTGCTTTTTCTTACTACAACTCCATCGTCTTCTTCTCGCTAAGCCGAATTCTACAACGTACATTTTCCCTCGGATTTTTCTTCCGTTCGTCCGAATCTTTGTCTATTTTTCTCATCTAATAATAGTAGGTCGAAACGATTTTTCCTATGCCGGGAGCGCGCGCGCGCGCGCGCGATAGAGCGCCGGTCACGGACGGACGCGCGTAAGCGCTGGAAATACTGGAGTCGAAAATATTAGCTCGGTCGGATATGTAACACCTAGCGAGGGGAACGAGGCCAGAAGGGGGAACACTCGGAATTATGCCTCTTTTGACGAGCCTTACAATCGCAAAGAACAGGCTCCACGAGCTAAGCATATATATACGTTTTTGCAAATGCGTTTATTTTTCGACTAATTTTCAAAGTAGACAAGTGGCTTTTCTCTATTGCGCACAAGCTATTTTATTATCTCGATGTTTTTTCCGCGGCTGCGCTGCTGCTGTTGCGCGTTAAGAGCACGCACTGCTGGCGTTGAAGTAATCAAGATGATGCAAGGCCTTATTACAACATTACAATAACTCATTGAGCGAGTGCAAGGGTATTAGGGAAACGAATAAATCAAACGATGTATTAATAACGCGTGTCTAATTGCTTTTGCCTTTCCATGACATCCGATTAAAATTCAATTGTTGGTGGCAAAAAAGCCAAGACTCCAGTAGAAAATTGCGCAAGTTGAAATTGAAAATCACGTTTCGGAATAGAAGGAAAAGAGCTCTTGATGCGTTCGATCGTACCCTCGAGAGGAAGGAAAAGAAGAGAGAGACTAAGCAAGCGGCCAATACGGAATAACGTTCGAGGGAGTAATCGTTGAGATTCCAAGCAATTACAGAGCAGAAAATGAACGTGCCCGAGAACTACGGGCTGCAACAACAGCGAGCATTGGTATATATGAGTCGAGAGAAGGAGTAGTCCAGCGGCAACGCTATAATGTTTTAACAGTGTAGGATATGAATCGCTTCCCTCAAAGCGGCTTTGTTCACAAGAGCCGATGATTGCTTGCATAGTGCGTCAATTGTATCATTCCTCAAAATAGAAATAGTCGGGGCGTCCGATGAATTGTCGGACACCTAGGCATCCGCGCTAAAGCACACGTATCTCAAACCGACCCCCTCCCCTTCCATCCACCACCTCCTCCTCCTACTCGTCACCCTATTATTCGTACATTTTATCCGGCTCCATCGCTGCTTCTACATACTGCCGTACGCTACAGCTCCCAAGTCTCTTTTAGCGATTACATAACTTGTCTATCGCTTGGCAACTCTAACGTGAACGAATGTACGTGCACGTGTGCATGTACGTGTGCTGTGCGTGTGTCGGGCGGACGCGTGTGACTGGCTTACCTAAGTGCACGCTCATAAAGGTCAAAGGCGAATTGGCTCTGCCGCAATTGCTCGCTCGTATTAAGAGGCCGAGTTTTACAGGTTTTATTTCCTCTCGGGCCTTTTGTTTCATTTAACATGCCAGCCCGAGCTTTCTTTTTCGCTCGTTCATCTTCGTTATGAGTTTCGATTTGAAATTACAGCCTGTTATATCACTGTAACCGAGCTTTTGCTCGTTACAGTACTTACACTGCTCTGATCTCGTTCAATATCTACTTCGATTATTTTTTTCTTTTTACTATGCGTTTTCTTGTGTACACATATTGTAGAAGCGTGAGGCTTAATGAATATTTTATGCAGTCTAAATAGCATATGTCAAATTGTACTTATATTGATGTCTTTAACTAATTGCAGATCTCTTTGTCGGTAATCGATTTGATTTTGATAATTGATACCATATAGGATATATCGTACTATTGTGGTACTTTGTATGATTATTAGCCGTTCAAATCATTGCGAATTTTAATGAGATGTTGTGATTACTATAAAAACTACTGCAAAATAAAGTTGAATGTAAAATATCGATAACACATATGATTTAATGTAAAAATAAAATCAAAGAGCTCGATTGTACATCAATGTGTCAATTGCCAATGTATAAAGACTTGAAAACAAATGTCATTACTGAAAAATTGAATAACATAATTTGGGAGAGGTGTAACAAAATTTTTCGTAGAATCATTAATAAATGTCTGTATGTGTGTAGATGTGCGTGTACAACATCCACAACGCAATGAACTCGTGTGTAGAAAACAGCAAAAACAGAAAAGAAAGTGCGCGAGATAAATGAAACTGCTCACGCGTTTATGGTCGCGGGGCATTGGAAAAAAAGTGGCAAATAAAAATAGTTCGACGAAAAGTTGGATTTGCGAGAGGAGGCTATAGAGGCGTGAAAGAAAAAACAGGCGAAATAGCGAGATAGAGAGAGAAAAAGAGAGAGAGAGAAAGTGACAGACAACTTACGAGTATAGGTCATGTGGCCGTGGTTGTAGGAAGGGAGATACACGTGTTGCGCGTGAGGCGGTTGCCCGTACACATTCATGGCAGCCATGCCGATTTCGTCACCGCCTATACGTTAGATAGAGTGAGCGCACGCCGCACCGGGTGGAGGATCGGTGTAGGTGTACGTTATTCGGCAATGCCCCAACCAATATTTCATGTACAGCACATGATTAACACATATTAAACATTCACGTTTAATTCTCTTAATGGATTTTTTTTCTCAACTGCTTCTCCAATACCTCCTCCTCCTCATATCGCAATTATAAAGCTCGGCCTACTCTTCATTCACCTGGTCACTAGTTTCAATTAACTTGGCTACGTTTTCCGTATTTTTTCTTTTGGAAAAATTCACCTCTTCATCTTTGGCATGAAATCGGCTAATTTAACGTTTGCTTCACGCCGCGGCAATGACAGCGACGGTCAAAACAATTGAATACGACACGAGCTTATCTGATTTTTTTTTTCTATTCTGAACGTAGCAACCAAGTGAACCACTCTGCCACGCTGATATGCATGCTTTTCTTGCCAAAATATAACGAAACCTCAACTCAAGATTTATACGTATACATAACCAAGCAAATAAATATTATACTCAACAATGATCGGTGATGAAACAAATGAAATATACTTAAATTAAAAATTATCATAAATAAGCAATTATGAATGATGAACAAATTTATTGATATTTTTAGCAATCAACTGTATCTATATTCTAATTAATCTATATAGCCCTCTTAACCATTTGGAACTTTCGACTACATAAAAACGTGTGTATACATATATGAATCTATATGTATATACATAAATAAATGTATGTGAGTTTGTACTATTTGTGCTACATTGAGATATTACGTCTTATTATCGTGATTGAAAGTGTAAAAATCTATGAAATTATATTCATCATCTTTTTTTTTCTTCGAGATAAATATGTATTAGCAACTTGCAATGCATATTCGACTCGTGTAGAATTCTCGTGTAAACAAAGATAATCATACATATAACGAATAATACGTAATATTTAAACGTCATGCAAAAGTTAACGCTATTCGAGGGAAAACTGGCACCAAATATGTATGGTGAATTAAATGTTTGGAGTTGTAAATTTTCAATTTTGCCAAGTTATTATGCTAATTTTTTTTCAGATGATTATATGTGTACGAATGATTACCTATTTTCAATTCTTTCATAAACGCAAGAGAAAAATGTTGCTAATTTATCTATAATTACATGTTGATTCGCTTGTAAAAAATATTCAAATTACAGCATAAAATTGGTGCTATCAGTATTTCCCATGCCATTGATGTAATTGATCAATTAGTGTACAAAAAAAAAAGAATTGTTTAAAGTCGAGCGTTTTATAATAAACTTATTCATGCTTTTATAATGAAAAAAAAATTGTCGAAACTTACCGCCTTCATCTTCACTGTCGCTCATAAAGGTTTCTTGCATAGATTCAGGTGCTTGGACTTTATACTTCTCTTCAATGGTAATCGTGTGAGTTGTTGTGATAACTGTTTCCGTCACAATTTTTAATGTTTCAACAACTGTGATGTACCCGAGTTTTTGTGCAATATCCAATGCTGTTTGACCATTCTAAAATAAAAAAACGTTTGTAAGTTAACGTTTATATGAACGAGTAAAATTAAAACGCATAAAAATTGTGTCAACTTACATTTGTAAGAGCATTGGGTTTGGCTTTGCTCTCCAACAGTAGATTGATAACTAAAGTGTGGCCTTGCTGAGCTGCTTGATGCAGAGGAGTGTAGCCCGCACTAGTGCTACTGTCGACTGAGGCACCGGAGCTCAGTAGAAATCGAACCATAGCTGCTTGACCGAAATGAGCTGCCACGTGAAGCGGCGTGTAACCGGCCTTAAATAGAAGCATTATGAATTATCTTATGAGGATCGCTTGTTAAATTTTAATTGTATTAATGAGCATTTATTGTAAATTTATTAATTAATTCAAATGTTTTTAGTCAATAACAAATTTCAGTTTTGCTCTTACTTTCGTTTTTGCGTCAATTTGAGCGCTGTTTTTAATAAGAATAGAAGCAACATTAACTTTGTCCTCTTGAGCACAAAGATGAAGGGGTGTAAGGCCATTCTGGGAAAAGTAAAGATTTTATCAGTAATAAAAATCTAAATATTATAATTTAACAAAAATATATTCCCTTAACTCACCTTTGCCTTATGATTAGTATCAGCTTTGTGTTCAATAAGTAAGGTCGACATATCCGTATGACCTTCCTGGGCACTTAAATGTAGGGGCGTGAAACCTGCCTTAGATTCAGCATTAGCCTTTGCGCCGTATTCTAATAATGTTGTGGCTATGTCCATCTATAAAACAATAAGAACTCTCAGAAATTGATACAAGGGCTTAGTTACTCATTAATAACCAAATTAATATTTGACGATCAGTAGTCATTTATTTAAAATAGTGTACCTGATTTTTACGGGCAGCAATGTGCAAAGGTGTGTGGCCATTTTTGGCCATTGCGTGAGGTGAGGCACCTTTATCAAGGAGAAGTAATGCTACATTTTGATGATCGTAATGGGATGCCACGTACAGGGGTGTAACTCCGTTCTGTAGGATTGAAAAAATCACATAGGTATTATATCATATAATAGGTTTTGTCTCAACTAAAATCCAAGTTTTTTAACTGTGCCGATAGTATTAAGAAATATCGTACCTTTCCTTGAGCATCGACTGGTGCATTTTTCTGAAGTAAAAGTCTAGCTACATTCATGTTACCATATTTGGCTGCCAAATGCAAAGGCGTAAAACCTTTTTTCGTAGTTGCGTTTAGCGAAGCTCCATTTTCTAATAAAACTGAGGCAACCTGCAACGAATACAAAGAAACTTTTTAGTAACAACAAATGCAATAAGAATATGGACATGTAAACGATTGATTTAGTCAACCAGGGTATCCTAGTGATCGAGCTCGTTCGTTTGCAGCTAAATTTAACTTACTTCTTCTTGTCCTTCCTTGGCAGCAATATGAAGAGGCGTATACAAGTCTTGCGTGGTCGCGTCAACGTCGGCGCCGTGTTGTAGCAGTAGCATGACGATGTCAACGTTTCCCATGCGCGACGCAACGTGCAGCGGCGTCTGTTCCTCCTTCATGAATTATACAGTATTAATTATGAGCATTTAGATATAGATAACTCTCTTGACACAAAGTGATAACGAAAATGTAAAAGTAAAAAATAAACAATATGTGTATGGAAAATGTAACGTGAATAGACCTACCCTAGCACGAGCATCGACTTGCGCTCCATTCCTCAAGAGTATCCTAATAATGTCAGTCTGATTCGCTCTAGCAGCTAAATGCAGAGGTGTTTCACCTCGTACTGTCGGTATGTCTGGACTAGCTTCATGTTGCAATAGGTAAATGACGATATTCATGCAGCCCATGAAACTAGCGACGTGCAGAGGCGTCAAGCCGGACTGAGAGGAATAAATAGTTTAAGCAACAATTCAGCAATTTTTAACAGCATTTTCTATTGTATGTTTAAACTTGATTATTACTATTTCGATTGTAATTGAATGAATTGTCGAATGAACATTTCGAGATAAAGCTCTGATCCTCGAATTCGCAATGGAAGGTACACATGTGTACAATAACAATAGTAACAATAGTAATAAAAATAATTCTGTACAATATAATGGAGCAGGCTGTAAAGGGAAAAAACTGACCTCTGTAGTCGCCTCGATGCTGGCTTTATGCTTTAAAAGTAATTCGACGACCTTAATTCTATTCTTTTTACAAGCGATGTGAAGAGGCGTGAAACCGTTCAATGCTCTGGCGTTGGGATCCGCGTTTCGATCTAAAAGTAATTTGGCCACGCGAACGTGGCCACAGTGCGCCGCTACGTGCAAGGCTGTGAGGTAGTCCACCGTAACTTCATCGACAGGAGCCCGATGGTAGAGTAAAATTCTAGCAGCGTCAACGTGATCACCTTGGGATGCCATGTGTAAAGGAGCCAAGCCGTTCTAAGATGATAAATACCGGTTAAAGTTGTTGTCGTTGTTGGATTTCTTTTATTCTCGCGTCTCTAAAATGAGACGCGAGGATAGATGAAGAAAAAAAAATAGGTGTGTGTACTTTGGTTTTTAAACCAATCGGGGCTCCTTTCTCTATGAGAATGTCAACGACTTCGTGGTGACCGGAGCGAGCCGCGCAGTGAAGTGGCGTCAGACCGTCTCTGGTCTTGGCTTCAATGTTCGCCCCCTTGCTAATAAGCAGGTTGACCATTTTGATTTTTCCCCACTTGGCTGCCACGTGCATCGGCGTTATGTTATGCTAAAATCCAAATTAACAAGCAACGCTGAAGCTTAAGAAATCATTGCTTTCTGGCTCGCAGATACTGTACGGCCATATCATGAGCTTGCAGATAATGGTAATAATAATGACAATATTAATAAAATGATTTGCAATAATAACAACAATACCGACCTTAGCTGAAAAGTTGACATCCGCTCCCTTTTCGTGAAGCAAAGAAGCCACTCTATCGTTGCCATAATGAGCTGCAATGTGAAGAGGCGTGAATCCGCTCTTCGACGTTACATCAGGATTGTGATTGTTCTGTTGAAAAAAAAGAGTTGTAGAGAGAGAGAGAAAAAAAGAAAGAGATGGAAATAGCGTTTGTTTGTTTTTTATGACGGTGTAGGAGAACGAACGATAAGTACGAGCGCGCGTATGGCTCTGGGTGTGGGATGTATAGGCAATAAAACTGTTCGGCTCATTGTGGATAAGGACGCGCACCTGCAGAAGTAGAGCGGCAGCCTTGCAGTCGTCTTTTTTAGCGGCTATGTGTAAGGCGGGCAGTCGAAACTTTCCTCTCGTGTCGTTTTCCAAGAGTATCGCGACGACTTTATCGTGGCCCTGCTGCATCGCCACTGCCAGCGGTGTAAAGCCATCCTGAAGAAATTTAGAATTACACACATTAATTCCGACACGTGCGAGCTTACCTCTATGTATTAATATCGTAGGCATAAGCCGGTGTTTGAAAGAGAACGCAAACACAGCACGCAGACAAAGGATAAACATTTTTAAAAAAACACACACAGACCTCGGTGGCGAGCGTTTGATTGGCCCCTTTGCCGAGGAGAAATTTAACAACCGAATCGTGATTCTCTTGGGCTGCCATGTACAATGGAGTGAATCCATTTTGGGACTGGGCATTCACCGATGCTCCTTTCTGTACCAATAATTGCACGACCTCCTCTTGACCAGCTGAAATGTTGGCATTATTACGTTATTAATGTAGCGGCCTATGATGATACAAGCAATATGTGGCTCGACTCGAGTGTCAATAGAGACAGAACAAATAAAAAGGAAAAATTTATCTATTCAAGCGGGATTTTCTTGCGACTCTGCGCTTACTTCAAAGTTTCGACTCGTTAGAGAAAGAGGTGAGAGAGGAAGGCAGGGGAAAAAAAGAGTCGGTAGCCAAGATAGAGAGCCTTACTTGTCCACTTACCAAGAGAGGCAATATGTAACGCAGTGTTTCCCTTTTTGGTTGCGGCGTCGACGATTGCTCCGCGCGACAAAAGTTCTTTGACTATTTTCAAATGGCCATCCTTCGCTGCCAGGTGTAAAGCGTTCAGTCCGTTCTGAAATTACAGTTTGTTGTTAGAAACATTTAATTTTATAACAAATGCATGATTTTTTCAAATAATTATTTTTTTTTACCGTATTCGATGTGTTGATATCGACTCCAGAATCGAGGAATTCGAGAACTTTTTCCAATTGTCCCGCTCGCGCAGCACGTAGAAACGATGTGCTCGGGTCACCCTGCACAAAAAATATTATTTATCATTAGTAATGAATGTACTTATATTTTGTAGTTAAAGAGTAAAAATAAACGTGAGCATAAGAACAACACTGTTGCAATAAAGCTTTACTATATTGACTGTTTTTTTTAAGTATCATACATAATTTTTGCCTTCGAGCTGAATATATTCTTCGTCCTTTTCTTTTTTATTTTCGTATACAAGTGACGCAGGTAATAAGTACTGCATTGTAACGAGGTATTGCAATTGAGATGAATATCGCAAGGAAGCACGCGAATAGAATTTTAAAAAGGAAAGCTCAAAAACTAGGCTTAACGTTTTTTGTTATACTTGAAATTTACCAGTTTCTTATCGAAACGCTTCGTACGTTACAAATAAAAAATTTAAAATAAAAAACAAAGTAAAAGCATATATTTAAATTAAAACTGATGTAATTGATGGGATTATAATAGTTTCGCAAAATAACAATATCAAGATAAGAACCCAAGAAATGTAGGTAAATCACGTGTCCCTACGATAAGTCATTTGCATAAAACGTCCATTAGACACAACAGCACCATTCAATTGTAACGAAGCCACGCGAACAAAGTTACCAAAGTTGCACAACTGCTATACGGGGGGAGAAATTTCAGTCTTTTAGCATTAGCGCAAGACTGCGAGAAAATACGACTGAATCCGGTAAGAATATAATAAACAGAGAGCTGACGCAGGTCAGATTATATTTAATCCTCGAGCTTCGTATTTCAATCCGTGGATTATAACCGAGAGAGAGAGAGAGAGATGCGGCGCGTCGAATTTTCGTCGGCTTTCTTAAAACTCTTGCAACTCGCGCGCGCTAAGTGGACGCAACTGCGCGAACTCAATACGCGCGCATATAGGGCGGCCCCTGCTCTGTAACGCACATGGTGAGTACATGCTCAACACGAGGAGGAGGCTGAAGAGGGAAAGAGTAGCTCGCTGTGTAATCGATATCGCGACTCCTCTTGGTTTCATCTCCCTTTTCCCTTTTCCTGTCGTTCCCCCCTCCCCCCCTCCCTCGCCACCTCCTACTCGCTGGCTCTCTTTAAAACCTCTCCTCTCCCCTTTTTCCAGTTGCGTGGCTAGGTGTCGTTAAACCAGTCGTGAGCAACACGCAAAACACCCTGTATCCCCCCCGGCTCTCCTCACTCTCCCTCTCGCGCTTCCCCACCTCCCTCCCCCCTTAGCCGCACGTTTCCGTGCTCGCGAGCACTACTCCTCTCCGCTTTCCTTTTCAACACTTTTATCCCCGAGTAGCTCTATAGCCAACTCACCCCTGCTTACGACCTTCTCTCTATCGCCCTTCTTTTTTTTTGTTCCCCTTCAAAATTTCGCATGTTTCTTTACTCCTTTTTTCTTTATCTCACGTTTATCCCTGCATAACATCGTTCAATTTTTTACAGTTTTAATACAGCACGTATTTTTACGCAGGCTCACTTTTACGCTTGGCTCGAAAGTGTAGAAAGGAACGTTTTTACGCCACGTACACACAGCCACGGTCATTTTCCCATGCGTACATGCCTGATTGAACAATGAAAACTATTCGAGTGAAAAGAAGGAGAGAGAAGATGACAGAGAGAGGACGGTCGCATCGTTAATTTCGACAAATCAGAGATGTGTGCCGGAGATACGAGGCCCCCGACAATAAAGAGCAGTAATTCACGAGTTATGGAATACGCGTTGACGCGGGCGCATATATGCAGGCGCGCGTATACGAGAGAGCGGCGGCGGAGGCCCACGCGGGCTTTGATATTAAAAGGGTGCAACGACCTTCCGGCCGATCTTTAGCCAGAGAAGACGCCGAGCTTTAGCCGCGTGCGCTCGCTCTCCCTTATAATACTCTATCCGTCCACGCGAGCGAGAGCGGCAGAGAAAGAAAGAGAGGGAGAAAGAGAGCGGCTTGTTTGCTCGGAAAGATCCTCAAAGAAGGTCCATTCTGGCCGAGATTCCACGAGTCAAGTATAATGTCGGAGAAGCGGGAGGGAGGGCAAAGAGATAGCGAGGAGGGGGCGGCGCCAGTGGCTGTGGGTAATAATTAAAAGCCGCTGGGGCCGGATTCGGAAAGAGAGAGGAAGAAAAGCCAGCCGCAGACCTGAGGGAGAGTGAGAGAGTTAATGACCCGGGAGATGCAACTTGCGCGTCTCCAGAGGTAAACCCCCCCAGCAAAGTGACCCTGCGAGAGTATTACGGCGCTGTAGCCGAGAAAAGCCCCCTCCCGCAATAGCGCGCACGCATTCCCTCACGGAACGCGTTCACGCGTACAGATAGTTCGCGCGCGCGCGCGAACGGAAGCCAAAAGGATCGCCTTATATGAGAACGCGCCCGTGGCCTTGCGCCTCCCGGAGGCCCCCCTCCCTCCCTCTTTCGGCTCATAAACCGCAAACTCGCTTACCGCTGCTGTACACCAGCAGACTGTACTACTAAGTCAAGTCCGCGTGTACACGAAGCTCGTACCCGTTACGTTATGCGAATAGCTGAGCGACCGCGGCTACTGTTACCGCCGCTCAGAGCGAATTGCAGAACGAATTTCAAACGGACGACACGTCCCTCCGATAACTGCGCCTATACTCGAGAATAACGCGGCTTTACGTACAAGATATGAAGAGTTCGCTTGGCTTGAGGATAGATGAGTAAAGCATAGTGGTCAGTAGTAGCTGCCGTAAACTGGGGTAAGCGGCGCGAGTAAGCAACAGCAGAGAGAGAGGAAGGACGATTATTTTGGATTGGCCGCTTCTATAAGGGCCAAATCGGGCCCGCTGAATTGCTACGATTATTAATGTCGTCCGGTGGTGTACATTGTTGCGAAAATTGACGCGCGCTCAGCGCTGGGAAATTGAGACACTGACGTAAACATCTTTTTTCGGCTCGTGTACGTCAGCGCACGCACTCGTGCACGGGCAATTGCGGAAATGTTACACTCTCGCTTTGATGTAAGCTTGGGACAGCGAGAATCGTCGCTAATTTTTCCGAAGAATTTCTAAATCAATGGGTACGGAAAGCGGAGGGATAATTGATTGTTGAAAGCGCGACGTTTAATTTGGCGCTGTTATTGAAACGCCGAATAAGGCGAGCGACCATATTATGGCCGGGAGAGTTACGTTATAACGTTCAGTGGCCGGCTGACACTGAACGTTACGTTGTAATAGGCTGACATAAGATTGGCACGATCTGCATGGCAAAAGCGCTTGACGAGAGAAGCCAAGAAGCATTTTTTTTCTTCTTCTTGATTTTATCATGTAACACATTTCGTCGCAATGACGACTCCGAGTGATGACGAGTTTTTATTATAATGCCAAGCGTCCTTGATTTTACGGTCACGCATGAGTAAGGTATATTTTTATTTAATTCGACGATGAGCGACGAGGCTACAAACTATTACTTCCTCTTGTTTGAGTATACACTTGGACCGACTCCTCTCGGGGCTTTACACGTTACAATGTCTCTCTTCTGATAATTTCAAATGGCTTTCCGACAACGAATTTTTCTTCTTTTCCCACGTGAAATAAAAATGATTGATCATCTCTCTATACCACTATAAGCTTCCATCTTCTTTCTTTCTCGAAAGAAGGATAAATTTTGTCAACTCGAAAGATATGACCGAGCGGATAAATATATAAGTTGCATCAGACTCGAAGTGTTTTGAAATTTTTGAATAAAAAACTTGCCGAAGCTTCGCTGTTGATTTGCAAAAAAAAAAAGAAGAAGAGAGAAGAAGAAAAAAAGATGGCTTGGTAAGTAAGAGGCTGTAAATTTGACGAAACAGTATATGAACGGCCTTGTATAGCAGTAGTAGTCAGGCGGTCAGGCAGTCTTATGCGAGTAGTACTGAACAAATATGACCGCGTTTCTCACAAACGGATTAAACTTCCTTTTCTCAAGCTCAATTGTGGGCTCTCTCTCTCGAATCTGTACATTCTCGTAGCCTAAGCAAACGACTCTCGAACTTTCTCGTATATCTAGTGAAATCTGGCCACCAAAAGCTCAACAAAGTAGATTTTCACGATTTAGAATGAGAAAATTTCATGTTTTATTATAAAACAAATATGACATTGTGATTTTTCTTTTTTTTTTCTCGTTGGTTCGATTAACGAAATTTTCAATATCTATATCGGCGTACAGCGTAAACCCGGTGTATAGGAAGGAGAAGTCGAAAGAGCGATCGAATTAAAAGGCGACATGATAAGGATGAGCGTAATGCAGGAGGGCCGCGAGGGAATAGAAACTAAGTGTAAAGGCAGTGAGGCAGGCCAGGAGGCAGAGAGAGAGAGAGAGAGAGAGGCGCAGCTAGACGCCAAGAGCGTACTCGGGTTCGTTGACTGCTGCCGGCCGGCGGTTGCCGGTGCGCTATAAGAACAAGACGGAAAAGATGAGACACGAAGAGGAGAGAGAGAAGATGAGAAGAGAAAAAACGAAAGCGTTGAGAGAGTGAGAGAAGAGCGGCGGCTAGGGGGAGGGGAGAAAAGGGGGAAAAAGAAGCGAGAGCGCAAGAGAGGCATGAAGAACACAAGAGTGTTTGCTGCGGCCGGACGCTCTTACAACGCAAAGAAAGATAGGATAGGACGCATATACATGTATATATACACGCGAGGCAGGATAAAGGGGGTGCAGGCCGAGGGGGGGGGGCGAGAGGGAGAGAGAACCCGTTCTCCCGGTCAGTTCATTTTACTTTCTTACTTTCTTGCTTTCTCTCCTCCTCCTCCTCTTTCTCAGCGCCTACTCCGCTCTCTTTCGCTCGGCTATCGATTTTTCTCGCTTCTTCTGCTTTTATCCCTTTCTTCGTTTTTCTCTCTCTCTCGCTTTTTCCATTCCTCGTGCTGGGGCTAAAATAGACCGGCCGATCTGACGAGGCGATAGTCCGCGCTTGTACAGCAGCACAGCTGTCGAGAGTGAGTTGGTCGACAACCGATACCGATGTATCATCCTTATTAGTCTGCCCCCTTACCTCCTCCCGCACAGATTTTGGTTTCAAGTCGAGAGAAGCACACTCGTCCGCTTCGCTGATAATGTCGACAACTTTGCTCCCGAAAACTAAATCGTCCCATTATCCTCGGCTACAAGATTCACCCGTTCCCATTAACTCGCTCTCTCTCTCTCTCTCTCTCTCTCTCTCCCTTCCCGCCTTATCATACCGCTCTCGTTTCCAGATAAAATCATGCTGACGCTATAGGGCGTTTAATTCGCCTCGATTCACAGTCGCCGCTTTATTTTTTACCTACACCTACATACATAAGTGCTCGTTCGTGCGTCAAACATTTTCGTTCCTGATCCCCGCTCGTTCCCTGGTCCCCTCCTCGCCCCTGCATTAAAAAACGTGTGATACCCATCACGAAAGCCTGCGCCTTTTTCCTGTAACGCACGCAATACCAGAGAGCCGATGAATAACAAATGTCTCGAGTACTTCCTCTTTAGTCGATTCTCTCTCCCCCGTCGTCGCCCGCGTGCAACTATACCGCGCTATATACTCGCACTCAATTCCATCGAGTATCCTTTCGATTTAATTAATGATTCTCTCTCGCATCTACGACCTGGCGACTTCGACCTCATCACACACACACATACCGACACGCTTACTTATTCTCGCACACGAAGAAACGCGCGCGCGCGTGCCCGTTGCTCTTGACCCAATAAAAAAATTTCAACGCGTGAGACGCTCGTTAAAAGAGAGCTACTGCTGCGGCTGCCTCGCGCATTTCGCGCTTTACTGTTTTCCTCCCAAGCTCCCTCTCTACCCTCTTTCTCTATGTACCTATGTGTGTATACGCTAAAGGAAAGACGTGCGACCCTGAAGTTTTACCGCTCGTCTAAAAGTTACAGGGAATGAGACGAGAGACGTGGGGAGGAAGGGGGTCAGGCACGGGGGAGTTATTGCACATTATTTATTTTCATGCTGGTAAACTGTAATTTCATCAGCTAAACTGCCTGTCGTATACACAAGCAGAGCAAGAGAGAGAGAGCAAGAGCGGCAACATTTATTTCGGCTCGAAACGAGCAAGAGGTCCCTGCGCGTACACGTATTATATATACGCGTGCGCGTATACAGCTATATATAAACGTGCTTTCCGAGAAGTTCCCCAAAAAGTGCATGATTTCATTGCTGGCGCGGGCCAGGTAGTTTACAAGAAGGAGAGAGAGGGCTCGGAGTGGGGGAGTAGAGGGCGGCGGGTGAGTGGGAGGCAAGGGGGAGCTCGAGTCCCCCGACAAGTACGCGAACGAGTGGCTGCAGTGACATCATAGGCCTGCACACACGATATCCACGGACGGGCGACTCTCGCCGGCCTCGCCGGTTCCTCGTCGATCCCCCCCGACGCACCGGCAGTAGCAGCAGCAGCAGCACGCGCGCTCGGCCACACGGACACGTAACGCACGCCGGGGGCCGCCAGGGAAGCGCGCTCTTTCTTTCTCTCCCTCTCTCTCTCTCTGTTTCTCTCTCGGTGTATGTGGGCCAAGCGTAAAATGGAGAAGCTTTCCTTCTCTCTCTCTCTCCCTCTCTTTTACTCGGTCTCCCTCGCTTTGGGTCGATATGAACACGGTAGCACACTATTTGCCGCAAGTCCTCCTGCCAGCCGCTTCCATTCCCCCCCCCCTCGGCTTTCCGCTCTCGCTCTTGCACGCGCTCTCGCACCCGCCCTTTTAACCGCTGCAGCTGCTCTCTCTCTCTCTCTCTCTCTCTCTCTCTCTCTCTCTCTCTGTCTTTCTCTCTCCCTCTGACTTCTCACCAATGCGCGACAATCGCTCTTTTCTTTTCAAATTGCCACCTCCCCTCTCTATACTCCTCTGGCTGTCTCGCCGTCAGTTTCGCTATACTACTCTTGCCGAGACCCCTGACGCAGTCTCTCCCCCTTGTACTGTGCTTTATACGCGCTCGCTCATCCCGGCTTACGATAATGAGGCAGATGAATCAAAAGCGACCTTCAATCTCTCGCGATCTTCGCTGTACCATCGAAAATTTATATGCGCTTTTCGCCCAAACTACGCAGCACACATTGCGAGCCTACAAATACATAAATTTAAAAAGATAAAACATCTATCTCGCTTGAAAGTCATTTGTCCGAACGATACTTGCCTATCCGGGGTGTGGTTCTTTCTCTCTCTCTCCCTTGATTACCCCCACTCCCTTCTCCTCGACCCTACAGACTATAAAGGTCGTCACACCTTCTAATAACGAACTAAACATCGAATGGAAATATAAAGGGAAAGCTCTCGTGCAATGCTTCGTTCTTTTCCTCTCTCTCTCTTTTTTTTCCTATCCTTTTTTTTTCTTTCATTTCAGCAGACCAACAAAGCAAATTAAAACCTATCCTTTGTTTTCATTCCACCGATTATTTTTTGCACCAAGCGTGAATGTGTACGTGCACGTGCGTGTGTGGGTGTCCCTTTTATCAAGCGCTGCAACATTACGCTTTTTAATCACTAAGTGTGTATACCGGCCGTTCCTTTATTTTTTGTTTGTTAGTTGTTTGCCGCTCGTATAAAAGCGCGAGCACGCGAACTCGTTAAAAGAAAACTGACCAAAAAAGAAACGAAACTAGTAATATTCATTTTTCAATGATCCTCCAATTAGCTTCATTATTGAAATTTGGTCTCTTTTTTTTATCACCATAATAAGCGTGTAACTGATTTGTAATTAAAAGTGACGTGCGTTATTAAGCTCAAGAGATCAATGCTATAACACGAGATAAAAAAAATTAAATCACTGCGATAATGATATGGATAAAATGGAGACCGATCAGCAATTGGTAACGATTATACAGCAAGTTATTTAGGTTGGCATCTATTTGTCATCAATTCTTTGTACTTGCAGGCGTACTTGCAAGATTACCATCAAATGGTTTTCAAGTGTAATGTATTGTAATTGTGAGCAGACATTTTTTACGTAATTATTTTGCCTTTGATAATTTTTAAAAAATTTAATCAATTAATCAAAAGAATGAAGATTAATCGTTGAAAAATAAGAGCCATTAAGCTAATACAAAATGCAATGAGCAAAAGATAGCAGGCGTATAAGAGACAAACGAATGTACGTGGTTCCCTCTCTTTCTTTCTTTCGCCTGTATATTTTTAGAATACAGCGAGGCGAGCAGAAAATAACGGAATTCATCTATATTACACGCACCCAAGTGTTTTCCGCCTGTACCTCTTTAAATTGTTACACGGTTATGAAATTTAGATGCCGCAAACTCAAATTTCACTATCAATTCACGAATCCTGCATTTTTTTTTTTATTTTATCTTTAGTTAATCGAAATTTAAATTAATATCGCTAAACGATTACTTTTCTAACTTTATTTTTGTATCTGCGAAAATACACTCACGTACAGGCACACACATAGACGTTTATAAAATTCTAAGAATAAATGGCTGTCGCCAAATTTATCAGAGGGGCAATGTCTTGTTATTCATAACATTTTTACAATATAAATTATTAATTATAGTAAAATAATCCATTATTATAAAGTTCCACGAACGAAATAACTTTAAAGACTTCTTAGTCACTGGACACTATAGGAGCAAGAGCAGCAAAGCTCATAACAGTAGGTAAGCTATGTTCGGAAAGCAAACTTAAAAATAGCTGACAAAATGAAACTACGCGCGACGTGATTCCTATAGGATGCTATGCTTACAAAAACAGTAAAACTTGACATAAAATCTTTTTATTTTCTATTCGCTAAACTATTTATTCCACGAGCGCAGTAGCAAGATAAAATTTTTCACATAAAATTGGACAATGGCAAAGTTTTCTGAATAGCAGCAGTAGATAATTAAAGTTTGACAATTTACTTTTATGTAGAACAGAAATTTGTTTTTCATTTGCGTTTTCAAGTATTTACTCGGCTTTGAAGATTTTTTTTTATAACTCCTTAGTTATGGGATAATCTCGAAATTTAATCACGTGCGCGCATTTATATTATAAAAAATCAACTGAGAAAGCTTCTTATTTTGGCTTTGCTCCAAATAAATTCTGTATTTAGTAAAAGAAGACTGATAAGGTGGCCGGCAGATTCTTTAATGTCAAGGTAATGTAACGCGGACAACACGAGAATTCTATTTTTCAATAAACGATATCAAAATTTTTTTGTTCAATAAAAATTGTTTTCTTTTTTTACAACTGTGTGCTATCACATTTACCCAGATAGTTTACAATTTCTATCGACCATTTCATTTCTATAATAAAATTCTGATAACATAAAATATCAGCTGAATAACCACAAGAACGGAGTATCGAGAAAAAAATTTTTATCAACGTATTTCAGACATCCTAATATCGTTTATCATGTATATTACGTGGAATGCAATAAAATAGCGCGAAACCTTACGTCGGTGCTACCTAAGAAAAGTATTAAATTAAAATTTCTCGATAAACCTAATTCTTAAAAAACAAAGCTGCAACGAAAGTTAACACACGAAAAGAACAAAATTTGACATCATTATCTTGTGTAATGTAGACCGGTGCACAGAGACAGACACGCATATACAGGCCTTCATACAGTCAAACGAAGAATGTGCACGAAAAACGAGCCTATCGCTTATCACGAACACTCTCTCTCTCACTCAATATCATATCTACACTTACGAAACGGCGAATTACCGCACGCACCTATAAGATTAGGAGAGCGACACCGCGACCGCGAACAATAAAATTCACTCAATAACAATATTTTTTTTCCATATTTTTCCTTTTTTCGACAATAATGTCGCTAAACAAAAGTGATAGCTAAACTGGTGATAAAAAAAAGACGTTAATGTGCAGCCAACGTTCCATTTTTGCTGAATTTGGCTTGGCAACTTTTTGGCATGTCTAGATAGTTATTTCAATAGTGCGCTCCCACACGGTTCGTTAATAATTTCATCGACTAATTGCGAAATTCCAAAGGTTTTTGCTTATTGCACTAGACCGACTGTTGTGTAAAAAAGAAAGAAACACGTTTAAGCATTGACAAGTAATAAGGCGAGGGAAGGGGGGGGGGCGGGATGAGAGCAAGGGTGGGCATTTTCGCTATTGATTTTCCGGAATTGCGAGAATATTGATTAAGAAAAAAAAAATAGCGGGCTGGGAGAAAAAGGCGAGGCTTGATGAAAGTTGATGATAGGCGAAACAGCGTGTGATAAAGAAAGCGGCAATTCTCCGGAGAAAGAGAGAGAGAGAGAGGGAAAGAGAGAGAAAGGGAGGGAGAAAGAGAGCGGCAGTGCAGTAGACACAGTTAGATAATTAGATGGGAAGGGAGGAAAAGATCGGATAGGTGAATGGGTGGTTAGAGAGAAAAAAGATAGGCGATAGGCTGGAAGTGGCTGATTACAGTAGGGCAGGTACGTTTGTAATGTGTGCGATGTATCTGGGGAGAGAGAGAGAGAGGGAGTTAGGGAGTGGGCGGGTGGTGCGTATGGGTTTACGTATACGTATATCGATGTGTCCGTACGCGCGCGCGCGCGCGTGTGTGTGGGTGGTTATATAGGTATAGAGGGTAAAAAGGGGCAGTACCTGTTTGCCAGTCCGGGGCAGAGTCTCGACGTTGGTTCCGCCGACGACCGGCGCCTTTTCCAGCGCGCCGTTCTGCTGGCCGTTACTGACATTGCCCTCCGCTCCGAGGTTGTTCTGCGGCTGTTCACTGGGAGCCGGTGCTAGTGCCGTTTGCTGCCCAGGGCTCGAGGTCAGAAGGACACCGGCGTCGGGCTGTCGATTAGCAGCCGCTGGAGGAGCCGCCGCGGCGTTATTTCCCGTCGCTCCTCCGCTCTTGCGCTCCTTGCCCGTCATCCCGGCCCGCGCGGCTGCTCTCGAGAGCGTCCGCTTGCTCGGCCACCCCCGATCAATCTATCTCGCCGACGCGAGCGCGACTCTCACTGCTATCTCCCTTGCTCCTTTTCACCGCCGCTCCGGGGGGCGCGCGCGCGCGCGGGCTACTTGCCCCCTACCTATCTCTCTCGCTCGCGCACTCGCCTCTTCCTTCTTCTTCTTCTTCTTCTTCTCGCGGCTAACGCCAGAAAGCCCAGCTCTTCTCTCTTGCCAACTCACTCGCTAAATCAGTCTAGCCGTGAGAGCTTCGATGTAATCTATGTATATTTATCGGAAGCAGCAGAAGACTTGGGCACTTGAGCACTTGTTTCTTTGCCTACACGAAGAATCGACGCGCAGTCGTAGCCGTAGTCGTCGTCGGCGAAGCGAGACGAGGTCGTGGCATGTCTTCTCGCCGCGGCACCTCACATACAACTGTTGACAAAACGAGCGACTCTTTAAATCGGATAATCGAAAGAGGAGCAGTAGGAGAGTGGAGTGGATTGGTGTGGAGTGCCGAGGTGGAGGCGATGAGAGAGAGAGAGAGAGAAAGAGACGGGAGGGGAGAAAGAGCCGGCGCCAGACGCCCCAGTTTATCGAGCGCGTCCAGCAGCGCCCGGAGAGAGAGAGAGAGAGACCGGAGTTTTCTGTTTGTCTGTGTGTACGTGTGTGGCTTGTATGTCTGCGTACGCGTGTATGTGTGACTGTGAGGTTTCCTTTTTCGAATTGTTTTTTTTTCACACCGAGTATCTATATCTACGTCGAGACAGTACAACCGCGACACCGTAGGAAATGCCGAACGCTCTTACGGCGCAGAGGAAGAACCGCACGGAATGTACAAGCCGACGCGCACCCTACTATGCCTCTCTCTTTCTCTCTCCCTTCTCTCTCCCTCTCTCTCCCTCTTTCTCTCTCCCGCTCTCGTTACTGCTACTGCTTTTGCTTATACCGGCGGCTGCTCCGGAGCAAAACACTAAAGAAAGTCGGAGCGAGCCGGCGATTAGGGGTAGGGATGACTTTGGTGGCTCCCTAATGCTATACTTATATGGTGTGAAACCAATAGCGACACTCGCGACGTACTTATTTCCGTGGCCGAGAGCATTCCACTTCCGCGTCACTTTGCAACTTCCAAATCCACTGCTGCTGCTAGTGCTCTTGGCCATCCAGATATGACAGTTCCTTTGCTGCTGCTGCTGCTTTTGTGTACATGTGTACCTGCTTCTCTTAACGCCAGCACAGCTTATACGCGGCCGCTTTGCATGTGGCCCCCGGTTGCTCCTTTTACGCGTATACCAGTCTCTCTGTGACTCTGGCTTTTTTTTTTTTAACTGCTTGCACTTGTATACGGGCCCATTTGTTGGGCGGTCGAGCGAGCTCGAGTATACGCGGACGGCGGAGCGACTGTGAAACGCGTCCGCTTTCGCGGAGATTTGGAAGCACTTTGTCGTCTTCGCCGAGGACGAACATGCCCATCGCGACATCTGCTGTCAGTAGCCTACAAACTCGAGCTTGCTTTCTGTCTCTGTCTCTCTCTCTCTCTCTCTCTCTCTTTTCTTTCCCAATATTTCTGCTTTTACTATATATCCACCGCACCTTTGACTTCTTTTCTTTATGTATTTTTCAAATAGCATCGCTGTGTAATAAGCTTACACGCTTAACAGTGTTAAATAAATATTTAACATTTTTTCGATAAACAAATGATAATTCTTTGAAAATTATTATTTTAAATTCCACGCGACAAGCGAAACGTTTAGAACAGATATTTTTTATTTTTTACAATATTTTTTACTGCTAACTAAATATTGTGAGGTTTATGAGTTTGATGATACAAAAATTTTTAAACATTAATACATAATGATTGATTTTATTATAAAATTGAAATGTTTTTTTTTAGTACAATGATTAACATTTTGTGATAATTTTTCATTTCACTGCATTGTTTATTGTGGCTCTGGAAGATAATTCCAATTATTTCTATTACTTGAATAAGTTTTATAAAACAATAATTCCTTGAAATAAGGCATTTACAAAAATTGTCATGTTTGTTATAATTTTTCACGTCTTTTAACAATACATTTGTCAATTATAAATGAAAAATTGAAGAATACTGATTAGAGATTTCTTGTAAAAAAGTTAAATCCTGTTTTAGCATTTAACATGTTAAAATATTTCTATCTATTCCAATATATTTTTAAAATATTGAATATGTACATTAAACTTTTGTATATGTTGTCAAATAATTGATAATGTACAATGAACATGAAAAGTATAAATAATAAACATATATCATAAAAGAGATAAGTTAGATCCTAAACTTAACAAAATACTTAATAATTGTCTTGTAGTAAACAATGAGTTTTTATAAAAATTTTAACACATATACAAATTCAGACTTTTAAACGCGCAAACATACATATACACGATAAAAGTAAAAATATTCAATTAGCGATTGTTTGATCAATTATAATTTGTGGATCAGTTAATATATTGCTTTAAATAAATTACTACGAGTTTTACACCAATTGATTATGACACCAATTTGTACTAAATATAGCAATTCCAGGTCTGTATTAAAATTTAACCACGTTATTCAAATTTTCAATAATTATATGACTTCTTCTAGCTTTTTATCATTGTTTGCAGAACATCTATCACATTTATTACAAATTTCTTTATGCATGTGAAAACTCATGTGTTTTTTCAAATTCTTCAATTTTATTATTTTCGAACAGATGTGGCAATTAAGAGATTCGTTGACAAGAGGATCGTGACTATATTGAACGTGTTTTTTTAATAATGATTTTTGTGTAAATGCCTTTTTGCATGTATGACATGGATGCCCTAAACCTTCGTGGTATGCTTCATGTTTTGATAAATGGTTTATCTGTAAACATTTTCCGCAAACTCGGCATATAGAAAATCCATGGTCTTTATTGAAGTGCAATTTTCTTTGTTGTATATTATCAAATACTTTATCACACTTAAAGCATTGATGTACTGTTGAATCAATCTGATGTGTCTTCATGTGTTTGTCAAATGGTTCTCCAAGATCTATTAAACTTTTACATATATGACAAGGCGTCTGTATAATTGGTTCAATAAATAATTTTCCTTCTACTATTTTACAGTCATGTTGTATATAATCCTCAACCCTATTAAAATTAGTTGCGCAGTAACCACAGTTCAATAAGAGTCGGTGAACTCGTTTTACATGTATATTAAAATATTTAAAATCTTTAAATTTTTTACCACAAGGACAATGACTTCTAATATTATGGTTCATTTGTAATATGTGTTCTTTTAACTCACTTTCATTATTAAAACTTCCAAAACAAACCTGACATTTATATTTAACTTTTAATTTCCCACCTTGTTCTTGATGAGACATTGATTGTCTGAAAAAAAATCATTTGAGAAAATTAAAAACTATTAACAGTAAAAATTGTTTAAAATAAATAATACATTACCTGTCAAGATTATTTAATAAATGACCAGTACAGTTTTCTTTCGTGTCATTTTCTAAAGTACAAAATGATGTTTTTGAAGTACTATCAGGTCGACTAATACAATCAGTTAAATCATCATTTTTATTTAAACTAGTTTTGTCTGAATCATCACCATCTTCAATGTCAATTTCTTCATCATTTTCAGCTGCTTGAATCCTTAATATACTATGACTTTGAACATACATTGGTAATTCTGAGTTATCTACTTTTAAATTATTGTAGTCAATGGATGAAACCATTCCAGAATCATTAGATGATACATCACTGTCCTTTGAGTTTCTTAATTCTTTATACTTTTCATCAACAAGGTTATTTTTTGGAACCACTTCATATGAATCATTTTTATTCTTCTTAATTTTTATACTTAGACCAACTTTATTTATATTTGGATCATGCTGGTCATTATCTTGAAATTCAATTCCTTTGCATTTCACCTTATGTAAGTAAAATGTATGATAATTTCGAAATAATCTACCACACTCACATTTTGTTTGAAAATTAGATTCCTGCTTTTGAATATCAAAATTGACTGCTTGGTTTTCTACAAAACTATCGTTAACCAATGCTTGATGAGGTATTGCAGGTTTAGGCACACTATTAATCGGCTGTTCTTCAATGGTATTATTTGTTTTCTCAGAGTTAATAAAGGATGAATTTAAAAATTGGTCACTTAATGAATTGAAAAGGCCATTATTTGGTGCGGTTTCTGAATTGGCAAGTGTTATATTATTAACAGGTATACTAATCATAGGTTTTGGTTTCTTTTGCACAGTCCAGTTAGTTGAATGACGTTTTCGCTTTCTAGGTATATTTACAATTTCATTTATGTCTACTTCACTATTTTCTGTTTCTTCAGTATCTTCAGTAATTTTTTCACATTGGGCTATTATAGGAGTCATACAACCTACTTTATGGTAATGTTTCATATGACTGACTATGTCAATGGTAATTCTTTTGCACAAAACACATTTGATCTTTTCTTTTGTAGAACTTCTCTTTGATTTTACTAAAGTTTCTTTTGATTTTATGTTACTGTTTTTTGCTCTGTTAATTTTTTCTTGATATTGATTCAGAGTTTCTGCTTCTGAATGTTCTAATTTAGGTAATTTAGCTTCTACATTTTCAATTTTTGTTTTTTCAACAAATACTTCATTTTTTTTTGTAATTACTGGTTTGTCATTAATTGATTCAGTTCGTGTATTATAAATCCTCTTAGGAGCAACAAAAATTCCATGTTCCTCATTAGCATGTTGTTTTAATTCTTGATCATCACCATATTCTTTTCCACATGTAACACAGTAAAATAATGTTTTTCTACTTTTAATTGAAAATCTAAAATCAGGAACTTCTTTACATCTGTTTTTTAATGATGACTTCTGAACTACTGGTAAATCACATGTTTCGGATGAGACTGTTGATGAATTCTTTAACTCATCAGTTTCAGTAGAAGTATTATCATTGCAAATAGAACTCTGCAACCTATTTATTAACTGCAACGTTTCCCATATTTTGTCACATCTTTCCAGTTCAACAGCAACATCTTTTAATTGATATTTATCTTTATAGTATAAAAATAGTTCTTTTATTCTATCTTCGCTGGTATCCTACAAATAAATATCAGTGTCAATATTAAACTAAGTTTATGTTTAAATAAGAATATACGTATGAATTTTGAAAAGCTGAGAATGGCTTAGAAATAAAATAAACAAAAACTGTAATCATTGCATATCAAGTAAAGGAACTTACAAAATAACAAGGAGGCGATACAGCCCGCTGCATAAGAATATCGCTGTCCTCGGGTACAGTTAGATCACCTAATTCTTCCTTGGCGTCCCCATCTATAACCTCGTCGAGCGAAGGATCCTCCGGCTCCTGTTTGATGAGGTCAGGGCTTACTGAAAAAGCGCTATTTATCGTAGGTTCGTCAAACTGGGCCACCGACATTCTTACTATCCTTGCTCTAAATGTTTACACTGTATTTCTTTTGAAGAGACTATTGAAAAGGAATGAAGATGCCGGTTACAAAGTTGTCGTACGTGAAAGTCGAGGATTTTGGAAATAGCACCTGCCGTGAATGAATATCATGACTGCAGTGTTATAAATGGGAAACGAGGTAATCGCTTTCACTTTTGGGACTCTACAAGGATAATACTTGAAGAAATCATCTCTTTACTTTGAAAACTTCTTCTTCTACAATGGCGTAGCGCAGCAGCTAGCGCCAGCGTAAAACTATATATAGTGTGACACCGGTGAATCTTATGGGCAAATGCTAGTAACTAAAAGTCCAGTTCCACCCCGCCATATTGACCCATGTTGTCGCCATGTTATAATTATAATTTGAAATAAAATAGTATACATTTCGATAAAAAAGCACAAGGTTTAAAATAAAGAATTTTACCTTTTTTCACAAGGGATGAAGTTTATTTTTAAATAAATACATATAAATATTACGTTGTACAAACCGCAGTCATTTTATTAGTTTGGATAGCTGATGAATTAGATGAATTACTGTAATAAAAAAAGGTTTACCAAATTAAAAAAAAACATTCAAAATTTTGCAAGTGAATTATATGAGTCATGTGTTATTATTACGACGTGCATGTGTGTGCTGTAATGTATAAAAGTGAAGAAACCTCATTAAGCATAAGATCTAAGAAATAAATAAACTTCCATAAGTAATGATGTAGAAAGTTAAGTGCAAATAAAATATTAATGAATATAAAATTATTGTAAAGTCATTTTTTAATGCATTAAATGAGACTTAATCAAAATAATATATAATATAGTTAAATAAGAGTTGTTTCCAAATTACAAGATATCCATTGAAACAGTAACATAGATTGATATACATAAATAAATTCATAGATGGCTTAAAGCTGATTGTAGGCATGCTGACGATGAAAATAATACATGTAAATATAACCATCCAATGTTGAACTGAAGAGTAATAGTTGATAGTTTACTTCCTTCCCTAGAATATGTACAAAAAAGCATAATACCTTCTGCGCATGCATAATAAGAGCAAATACCTGCATTTGTTTTATGCAACAAAAATAAATTTTATTTCATTTGATACTAAAAAAAGTTTCATCTTAAATAAAATAAAAAATAGATACAAAAAGCTCCAAAACCAACAAATATTTTGATGACATGCACTTTAAATAAGGCAAAGCTGAATGACTTTCATCCCCAATCAATATATAAATGCAATATATAAATTTATAGAAATATTCTACCTTCTTAGATGTAGCTCCTACTTTACTCTTCTTTGTACCTCTGACTTTCTTCATTCTGTTCTTTCTTTCTTTTCGCTGTTTTCTTGTTTGTTTATGTTTCTCATACAAACCATGTCTCTGAAGCCTGTACTTGGGTTCAAACTTTTTAGCAAAGTCTAATGTGTCATAAATAAGTGCAAATCCAGTTGATTTACCACCGCCAAAATTTGTCTGAAAGCCAAAGACAAATACTACATCAGGAGTAACTTGGTACATTTTGGCAAGTTTTTCACGAATTAAGGTTTTTCGCACAGATGGTTGACCTGAATGGAGGACATCAACAACCTAATGCAAGAAAAAGAAACAAATTAGAATAAAAATTATAGCAATTATAATAAGTAAATTAAACATCAAATAGTTATAATAAATAAATAACTTTATCTTACCATTTGCTTTCTGCTCAGCAGTCTGTTTGTCATAAATTTGCGAGTGCGAATTGTGATTTCTGCCTAAAATGCCGCAAAAGATTAAGTTTTTTTGCGCAATAATGTGTAAAAATTATTGCAAAAAATACTAGTCATTTTTCTTTATCTAATTAAATTAAATTTAATATTCCATGACAATTTTAAGACGCTTTTTAAAACAAGGGTTAATTTTGCCGGAAACTAGCGGCCGATAAATTTAACCCTTTGAAGACTAAATAATTATTGTTATCCGCGGAAATATATTTTCGTGAGTTATATTAGTATTCATTCGTCGTTTAATTTATTATTTATCAAGAATTATTCATCAAGAAGTACTTACCATTTTGCCGTCTCGTTGCAGTCTACTGAAGCCGGAAAAGCTTGGATGGTAAAGCTCAACCCTAAAATAGATTTCGTACGAGGAGGAGAGGGCTAGGTATGCAGGGGGAAGGTTAGGTGTTCTTAAATTAGCGCCCTTTTAAAGGCAAAAAAGCTTCGAAGCTTTACCAAATGAAAAGGCGCGAATGTTTTAATTTTTACAAGTGCGCATGTTTATTTCTTTTTATGCGTTTTTCGATTTTTACATTTTACTATTAATTATTTTACTGAAGAACAGTTATTTGAGTACTATGACCAATGATACAATTTCAAAGCGAGCTTATAAATAATTTCATAGAATGTTTATTTATAATCTCAGAAATTTTTTGGCATTATGTATAATCTATTTTACAGTTCATATTTTTTTTCGAATCTCTTAATTCATTATTGTCACAAATTAAAAAAAAGAGTACAACAAAATTAATTCCGTTTGAATTATCGCGCGGCTGTTCTTCAATCACTAATGGCGGACATTGTCCTCGTTCTTACTCTTACGAAGCTCACTATACTATTTGGAGCAGCACGTGTGCATCGCACACGCACAACGCACTGTCCTTTTGCCTCGAGTTTTTGTTGTCAAAAACACCATGAGGATAGAGACGTGCTATTTTTGCTCGTCCAGGATTTATCCTGGACATGGAATACAGTTTGTTAGGAACGATTGCAAGGTAAGAATTGATACTCTGTGGTTAAAGCGTTAACTTTTGACTTTTATAAAGTGTTGCAATTCGTACTTAGCAATTCAACTATTTGTAGGTTATGCGAAGTATTGTTTCGTTTTATTTGGCAAATTTTTATTTATCACGTTATTTTTAACTATTAAGTTTTTGTTTTGAAGGAATTCATCATCATGTAAATATTTAATTGTTAATACACCAGCAGATTTTCATTATTAAATCCTTATCATATTTTGTGCAATATTTTTGAGTGAATTGGTAAACAATATTGAAAATATTTGAAAAATTGATACTTACTTGTATATTATTGCAGATTTTCAGGTTTTGTAGATCAAAATGCCATGCAGCCTTTAAAAAGAAGAAGAATCCAAGGAAAGCCAAATGGACTAAGGCATACAGAAAAACAAATGGCAAGGAATTGGCTATTGATCCAACCTTTGAGTTTGAAAAGAGGAGAAATACACCACTCAAATACAACAGAGAATTGTGGTCCAAGTCGATAGATGCTATGAAAAAGATTGAAGCCATCAGACAAAAGAGAGTTAACACTCACATAATGCAGAGGTTACGGAAAGGACGTGAATTAGAACAAGAAAGAGATGTCAAGGAAGTACAGCGGGATCTGTCTCTTATACGTTCACCAGCTGCTGGTCTCAAAGAAAGAAAGAAATTGGAAGAGGAGGAAGAAGAGAAGATGACCAAGAATGTCGAGGACGTTGAAATGGAAGCAATAGCTGAAGATTCAGATTAATTATATCTTCATTGTTTTGGTATAAAATAGGTTTAATATTATTTTCAAATTGGGATTATTTTAAATATTGTGTAAGTAGCTGCAAATGTAAATTCTGTTCAAATTAAAATTCTGCTAGTTACACAATTATTTGAATAATTGTAACTTATTGAAATATTGTTTTATAATATACACAATTACTTTTACAATTGAAGTTTTTAATTTTATTATTTTCTAAGAGTCATTTTATTTTCTCACTATATTATCCAACGATGTACTCTTATGCATTAGTTGAGTACCTCCCAAATAGATGGTGCTGTTGTGCACTTTTTAAAATCAAAATATTTTAGTTATCTGCTATTTTATTATTTTACAAAAATATTCTTTCAATAAATAAAAAAATCTATAACGTATTAAACTTAAAATTCAAAAATATTTGATTTGCTGAATGAAGCCATTTTGCAGTCAGCTAAAGTTCTATATTTAAACTGTCTGTACCACTTGTACAAGAATGTCATATCTGATAAGTTCAGTCTGTTAATTAGACAAAGTGCAGTTGAAATAGCACGAGAGCAATGTCTATTGATAGAACTATTATGCACAGACTAGATTTGAGAACAAGAGAGTAACGATCTTCAGAAATATGTGCTACAAATATTTTATTCCACAACTAAATTTAAAATTAGAAATTTAATTTAAATTTATGCTACAATACATTAGAAGTTGCTTAAAATTTACAAAAATAAAAATAACAAGTCAACATTAGAATAACTTGAAAATATATAATCTCCCATCCTTTCCCTTTATCTAGTTTAGAATAATCATCTAGCATGTATATGCACATGTTCCCTGCTCACTGTAATTATGACAGAGAGAAAAGAAGAAAATAAAGAATAATAAGAAGAAAGAGAGTCGAGAGATGCATTCCATCGCGTGAAGAGCTTTCGTATAGCTCGAAGCTGCTGCAGCAGCGGGATCGTTCAAGTTGGATGGAGAGAAGCGAGGAGTAGGAAAGCCTAAGGTGTTAGGCCTCGATGACGAAGTAAACACTCGACTTATACGTTTCGGAGGCTCGCACAAGCGGCAGGCTAACTTGCCTCTTGTGTTCTCGGCCCTTAATAAAAAAAAAACTGCCTCGCAACAGTATCAATATTCCGAATCGCGTCTCGTGGCGGGACGAAAGAAATTATCATATGCCTTTCGAACTTTTCCAAATCGAACTTTTGGCGTTTTTCCTTGGCCCTTGGCAATTAAGAATATTTTCATTCCAAGTACATTCAGGTGTGCACACGCGAGGATACACTACAGCGTAGCCATTACGCGATGCCTTGGATAAAGAGCGCGCGGGAGCCTTGAATTAAGGGGGCAACGAATAGCGGCAGGTAAATTTCCCGCCTCCGAGAGAGCTTAGCCTCCCTACTCCGGTGCTGCAACCGCCGCCCCGAGCTAGCACACAATTTCAGAGAAGCTTCACGCTTGCAGACGCGGAGAGCGATAACGTGCGAAAGGATTGCCTCTCGGGGCCCCGTATGCCGGGGCCGTCTAATCTCGGCGGCGGGCAAACAAGCGCGTAACTCTCTCGCGCGTACGCCCGCAGCTAACAGTTCTGTGTGTCTGCGCAGCCCCTGAAAGTCAAACTAAACGCACACCACCCACGCCTCAAATTTGCCCGGTCACGCAGTCCCTTTTTTTCCCGTCTACGCACCAACGAGGCTAAGCGGACTTGGAGCTTTTCGCTCCCGCTATTGCGCTCCTGGATATTGTCAACGTTGTTTACGCATCTGTTTACGGACAACTCACCTCATCCCCCCCCCGCTAAGGAGGCTCTAGTAGCTGCCGATTTGCTCGAGCTTTTTCCGATTGCCACTCTAACAAATGAGCAATGATTTTTCTCTCTTTCGTTCGTCGAGCGAGTTACGAGGAGAGGCGTGTAAAAAAATAGTTTTCGATAAAGTAATATAGAAGCGCGGAGTCGGGGAACGAGAGTTTTCGATTTGACAAGGACGAGGCTATATTTTTGCGTTGATCAAGCTGAGAAGCAAAAAAGAAATTTAGGGTAGGATGAAAAAGAAAAAAAACGAAAATGTGGGCTTTTTTGCTCGAAAAAGGCAATTCGCGTTAGCGCGAGGTCTGTAAGTAAATGAAAGCTCGTGAATGGTAACGAGAAGGAGGGGCCGGTCCATCGCTTACATCTCTCTCTCTCCGTCTCGTCGCTCCTGGTGGCATAAAATTCCTCGGAAAGCTTCTCCTCCTCGGCCCTTTTCCTCTCTTTAGCGTGGGAAGCGTACTGTGTTTGCCGCGCGATTATTTGCCTAGGCACTCGAGAGCTGTCCTCAAGGGCCACGAAGAGCTTGCGATCACCGCACGCACGCACACACACACACACACACACACACACACACACGCGCGCGCGCGGACTGTTAACTTTTGCTCGTTTTGCCCACTTCAGGGCGAAGAGGAGGGCGAACAAGAGAAGGGCAATTCGATCGGGCTTGCTTTTTCTTTTATTGGAACGTTTTCGGTTGCCGAAGTGCAGGGGTCGGAGGGGGAAAGAATGAGAGGACTCGCCGATGCCGCGATATGTCGCGTTCACGGGCCATTAAGCGCCGCCTATATGCGTAAACCGAGCATTACCAGGTTTTTCGTTTTTACGAGACTGCTCTTTTTTGCTTCTCCTTTTTTTTTCATCTGCTTTTCTCTTGTACGCTATCCTCCATTCTCTTTCTTCCATTGCGCTCTTTTTTTCTCTCTACTCTTTGCGTTGGAAGAGACGTGCGGCCGGGATGAAAATGGAATTGCCGCGGTAACAGTCGCGGCGATCGCTTAGGGCGATTTGGCGCCGTTTCGGTTAGTCTCTCTCTCTCTCTCTCTCTCTCGAGTGTGTGGCCCCCGACACTGTAAAGACCGTAAAGGTTGTTACACTCGCGATAGGTCGGTGATGTGTGGTTCGGTGACGTTTAGCGGGTAGCATAAAAAAGGGCATATCAGCCGTAATATTAATCCAAGGAATAACGCCATGATATCGTTTGAGAGCCGAATAATAAAGAGCAGACACGCGCGAGCGATGGATGTTGAAATTCCGAATTCTCCCGGTGGGCCGGTTATTACCATATATCGCGGCAGATGCGCTCGGCTCTCTCCGCTTCTCGGGGCTCGCGACGTACGCTAGTCGCATGAGTAATTTTCGATCTCAAAGTACTGGACGTATTATGTTTATATGAAAGCGCGCACGATCACGCGATTACGTTATGCGCCCGAGCGCGGGGCACACATAACTGGACGGCCTTTTCCCCCCCGAGATGCGACGATATTAGACAGCCGAGGGGCATACGTAATAAAAAAGAAGAAGGTAAAAATCCCCCTTGCCCCTCGTGATTCTCATTACCTTAGTTTGTCATCCCGAGAGTATGCCGTTCGGCTCTCTCTCTCTCTCAGCCTTGGGAAATGAAACGGCGCGCGCGTGATCAAAGTACACATCCACGTATTCCTCTTTTTCTCTTTTTTTTTCTTACTTTGTGTACTTGTTCTTCTGTTGTTTTCAAACGTTGCGCGTGAAGTGAATCGGATTTTCCTCGCGAAGCGCATTTTCTCCACGAAAAAAAAAAGAACGAACGAACGAAGAGTCCAGGATAGGTGGCTCTGGACAATGATAAATCATTCATTAAGAGCCGGCTTATTTACGTATTCCGAAAGTATCGAAATTCTTATTCCTCTCTCGGCGAGTCTGTGTGTGTGTGTGGCTTCTCTCTCGATGTCGGTGCGATTAGCGCGGAAGAGGGGGGGGGGGAACAGGTAAGAGAGCGGCGGCGGTATTCGTATATTTTTAACACGTGCCGGAATTCCGAGTTTCAAAACGCCCCGACGACAAACAAATAAATCATCCGGGGGGGGAGGGGCACGGAGGGTTATAGCCGCGATCAGAGCCCGCTACGATGATCTCTCTCTACACGAGAGCCGCCGCCGTCATATCTCGTGATGAGGCTGCGTCGTTTAGAGGCTCTGCTCTCCTATGTCACAACTGTTTTGTAGAGCCCCCTCTCAAACGGGATCGGAGATGCCGATTTGTCTTGTCGAGTTGACAATTTTGACGCCTCCTCAGGCCACCTCCTCGCGAGCTACTGCTGCGCTTCTTCTTTTCTCGAGAGCTCCAGTTTTTTTTTCTTCTTCCACTTCTCTTCGTTGTGCAAGCCGGGCCGGAAAAAGGAATGTAGGTCTTTTGTTGGGGAACGAGTGCTTTGGGATGAACGCTTATTATAGGCTCGGCTCTGTTTAACGCGTGTGGTTTTCCGTGTTTACAGGCGTGTTTCTTAATCTTTGCTCGAGAGAGGAGAGAGACCGAGCGGGGGAATTTTAAAAGGGCAATGAAACGCAGTTTTCGAACAGCGCCGGAATAACATCGTTAATTTTTGGGTTTGTCTCGAAAAAGGGCCAGCTGGATGCGCATAGACATATATACGTACACGTCGGAAGTTAAAAAGAGTAGAAAAGCTCATAATTCTCGTGGATTGGCAGTCTACAATGATTCGGATCTGTCTGGCCCGAGGTTCTCTCCAAACAGATCCTTATCTACTCGATCGGAACGAGCTGTATACTTAGGTTAGAAGAAAACTCGTGCTATAAATATACAGCCGACAAAAAAAGAAAATAAATAGAATTAGTCGAGAGAGAGAGAGAGAGAGAGAGAGAGAGAGAGAGAGAGAGAGGGGGAGAGAAAAAAAGGACACCCACATGCACTTGTTACAGAGTTTACTCGGTATATACCCAGCCGACGATATATCTTCCACTCTCGGACTAATTTAACAAACTGTCTGGTTAACAACACATTAAAAGTACGTAGTCATGGTAGCTTAAAATCCCTCGTTCCCTTTTTTCTTCTTCTTCTTTCCTCCTCGGTAGCTCTCTCTCTCCCTGGGCGCGCGGATGTAAATCATTTAACGATCGCCGGGCTAACGCAGCGGCAAAAATGCGCTTACGCTCTTTTAAGCGCGAGTAACGGAGGACTTTAAAAAACTGCTTTGCTCTCTCTCTCTCTCTCTCTCTCGCGAGTTGTAAACAATTTTTATATACCCTCTCCTGCTGGTCGACAATGAACCGAGAGAGACTTTTTTACTGCTCTCTCTCTCTCTTTCGGCTTAAATCATTTCGGCGATGGAAGCTCGTGAGCGAGGGCACTTGTGCACCGGTTATGTTATCGTCGTTTGTCGTCGTCTGCCTGTACAGCGCCAAGTAAATTAAGCGAACTCCGCGGTTAAACAAACACAGCCCTCCCCGGCTATTGATATACTCTCCGCTCATAATTGTTTGATCCAACTCTTTTGTAAAGTCAACAAAAACGTTAAGTTTCGTAAAGTTGCTAGTATTACCGTAGAGCCGCATAGCTCGAGAGGAGCAGAGGAAAAGAGACACGGGAGGGTATAGAGAAGCAAGGGAGAATAAAAGAGGATAAATGTTTGCGGAGGCGCGCGCGAGCGTCTGGAAAAAACGACGATCGGAGGCGGACGTTTTAGCGGATAATAGGGCTCCCCCGTCTGGCACAGGTCGTTCCTCGACTTATCTCTCCCCGGCGCATCTCGCCTCTCTTACGCGCCTCCAATTTGTTCCCCTTTAAAGATCTACGCGCTCCCTCTCTCTATATCTCGCCGCCGCCGCGGCTGGCACACTCTCTTTCTTGCATTTGCGCCTCCTTTCCTCTCTCCTGCCGAGGGGAGCACATAAATTAGTCGTGCGGCGCCAGCGACGAATGCCTTGCACGGATACTCTCGCGAGATTAGACGGATTAGGGGAGTAGGCCGCCGCCGCTGCTTCGGTAAGGAGATACACACGCGTCACTCTCTTCTCCTGCCCTTTCTTCGTTGTCTTCTTTTTCTTCTTGTAACGGCGTTTGCGGGGGATCTCGCGTTAGTGTCGCGCACACGTTCGCTCGTCTACTAACCCTTTTTATGCTGATTACCCCTTACAGAGGAGTTTTATTAATTTTCCAAAGTGTCGATGCAACGCTAAACTCGAACAGCTTTGGGATAACTCGGTCACAACTTTTTGCATTTATTCGTCGTAGCTCAAGAGATAGAGAGAGAGAGAGACGGTGCCATTACCTCGGAGATTCAAAGTTCGAGTCGTGACCTATCGAAATTTATCGTCGAAAGCGCGACGCGATGAGAGAGAGAGAGAAAAGTACCGTTGAATTTCGTGCTGACGAAGACACTGGCGTCTCCCAAGGATTCCTCAATCAGTCTGCCAAACGAGAGAGCGGGCCTTATTCCCACGTGCAATAAAATAAAGCGACTCGTAAAGCTCGTACGTATAGTATACACGCGTGCGCGCGTGTGCAAAAGCACAGTCGCCAGACGAATATTCTCCCTCGGTCCAGTGTCTATATTACGCCTCCATATAACTCAGCAAATTTAAAAACGATCCACGAAATCGCCCGGCTAATTGTGCCGATGATAAAAACGGGCCCCGTACCGACCCAAGGATGCGTTAATATCTCCCTATAACCAACCCACTCCAATACCGCCTAATGCGATTTTTGCCCTCATCCGACGATTCGCAATTGTCATTCCGCTCGCGCGTTTACAGCGGCTCCATCGATCGCGCGCGTCCGTCGTTTCCATACGTCCATACCTTTTCACTTGGTTTTTCTCGACGTCCTTCTTACGCGGTAGTTTCTCCCGTAGGCGCTTCGACTTGGCTGGATATTGTGCAACAATCTGCCACACGGCGCCGTATTGACAGTCGAGACGTTTTCATCGAAGTATATAAGCAACAAAAAAATAAAAACGAAAAGTAACAGCCGATCTCGGGTAGCTTTCGAGAGCGGCTTACGCGAGATCTCGCGAAACTTTAGAAGCCGCGCGTAGGCCTTGCGTTAGCTCGAGTTTTACGCGCCTCCCCCGGACCGACGACTTTATCGTTTTTATACGGCCGCGTAATATAATGAGCTTAAATTCGAAAAGTTAATTCTCGATAACGCGTGGCCGGTAGGAGAGTGAGAGAGCCGTCTCTCGGAATATACTGCCAAAGAGACTAGCTTATCCTTCCTCGCCCCCGGGGCGGCTCTCGGACTTTCGAATAATTGACGCGGAGAGAGAGGCAAGGTCGGTCGTTTGCACGGGCTTGAGTACATAAACGCGCCGGCACGGGGGGGGGGGTATATACAGCCGGGCTAAACAGACAAACGCGTTCGCGCGCTACATAGGTGTGCATAGACTCGCGGAGAAAATCACAGAGGGGCCAGGCTTTCTCACGGCACTCGTGACGCGTGCCGCCGGCTGCAACGGGGCCTTCCTCCTCCTCCGCGTCTATGCATACGAGCCTCTCCAGAAGCGCGAGAGCGAGAAAGTTAAAAACTAGCATACCCGCGGCGATCGGCAATTCTCATATACGATTCTCTCTTCCCGAGATCGACGACTATACACACGTCGCCGAGATGTATCTTCGCGATGTATGAATATTCAAAAGTGTCGCGCTATGGAGAGGCTTGATTTCTCCCACCCCCCCTGTTTCTATAGACCGAAGGAAGGGGGGGCGTGGCTCGCGGAGATGCCCATGCGCAAAAATGCCACTGGAAGATTTTTCGGGCTGGCGAGATGGCGCGGGCCAGCGAGGTCAGGGCTCCTCTCGCGTTAATGGGCTCAAAGGGGTATACCGTGTACATTTAAGCCAGGCAGCAGCTGCTGCTACTGCTGTGCGCGATGTATTAAAAGCGCGCGAATATGCCGAACATTAGATTCGAATCGTTCTGAGAATAGCAGCCGAAGAAAGATTATTCGTCATCCAGTCGCGCGTTATTCTTTCTCTCTCTCTCTCTCTCTCTCTCTCTCCCTCTTTCTACCAATACTCTGCGCTTCGTGTACGAGTAGAGGGTATCAGGCGCGAGGGAGATGACTGCGGCGATTTAAAAGATGTAAATCAGCGTTTTAAATTTTTATGACGCTCGTTCTCTCCCCCTCCCGAGCAACCTTCTTCTCTCTCTCTCTTTCTCTTATTCTTTTTCTTTGGGGAGCTGTTATTTCGGGGCACTTAAGATCGTCGGACAGTTTACGGCCGGTTAATTGCGAGAAGAAAGAATTTCAAGTGCGCGAGCGAGAGAGAGAGAGAGAGAGAGAGAGAGAGAGAGCATTGCTGCGGTAAGCGTGAAGCTCTTGATTTGATGGTTAGAAGGATGATGAGTGTGGTCCCGTGTTTATAGCGTTGATGGCTATGCAACGATTGTCAGATAAGTTTCTCGGTTTTACTAATGCGCGCAGAGGCGTCGTTTTAATTTTCTCATTACACCACCGGGCTATGCGAAACCTCCAAGGATCGAGTGTACCAGAGTGTGCAGCGTATAGCGGGTGGAAGGAGCGCACAAAGCTCGTTCATCAAAAGCGCATTTTTCCAGGCCGCGTCGCGCGCGACGGGGTTAAATCTCGGAGCAGTTCTTTCGGTTCTCATCGAGAGAGAGAGATACGGCGCGTATACGAAGGCGGCGCGTGCGTAAAAGCACTAAATCTCCACTCATTGAGTTAAAAAAGGGAGGTAGACGCGGATGAAGAGAAGAAGTAGGATACGAGGAAGAAGGCGAGGGCAGTCTGAAGGTGGCTGTCGAGAGAGAGAGAGGGTAGAGCGCAGGTAGCGTATAAGAGAGGCCCCCGTGGAAACAGTGAAACACAAGTGGCGCGCATGCCCGCCGCGATCCGGCGATTCCCAAGACGGCTATTAGTATTTGCGCCGCGAGGCATCTCGTCCTCCACTGCGCCTCCTCCTCCTCCTTTCTCAAGCTCCTTCTCTCTGTCTCGTGGAACGAGAGAGATGCGCCCGCACACGTACGCCGCGTGAGGTTTCTTTGCTCGTAGAACGACGCGCGCGGCTCTGCCACCGCCGACGCTGCACTGAGCTTATACGCATCCCTATATGCATATAACATTGGCAGTGCGGCGATTTTAATTCCAAGAGAGAGAAAGAGAGAGAATGTCGCTTCTCCGCCGGGAAATTTATGTGCACCGACCGCGGGCGTATCTCTTTTTCTCCGGCTTTGCACAGGCTTATGTACACGGAGAGAAAAAACCAATAGAAATTATCGACGATTTCTGTAAAAATTACCGATGGGCTACGGTAAAGTCGGACCGTTTAGGCACATGTGGCAATTTTACTAGTGCTGCCACAATTTTTACTGTGGTATCTGTAGAAAGCGTAGATGACATCTACAATTTTTACGGATGCCATCGGTAAAAATGAACATAACCAAACTTTTCTAACCTCTAAATA
>JAPYYQ010000672.1:0-53321 GCA_030522585.1 Anagyrus pseudococci | reverse complement strand
AACGAGAAATCGCCACGAGACGGCGAGGCCGGCGCTCCCCCACGCAACCACGTACAGCACGCCAAGTTCTCTCCCAACCCGGGAGGCGAAGGGGCCAAGTCGGGGGGGGGGGGAGAAAGGCCAAAGAGCCGGGGTCAGCAGGTGGGCGCTAGAGCGCGCGTGTGGAAAAGAGCAAGGTATATAGAGCCTGGTGCACGCGCGGCGGCCAGAAGTCCGGATCGATGACACACGCTGTAAGAGAACGAGCAGACTCTCGCTTTCGCGCGCGTGTGTGTGTGGCCTGGGGAGCAAAGAAAAAACAGCGTAACAACGGGCTCTCTCGTTGACGGGGGGAGGGGAGGCAGGTGTGAGTGGACGCAGCGATAAATTCAAGCGAGCAAAAGGGGTATACATGTAAGAAATGGGTTCGCCGAGAGGCCGAGTTAAACGGGCGAGGAAGCGGAGATGGGACGCGGGGGGAGCCGAAGAAAATTAGAAAGTGCACGACGTGTGGATCGTTTATCGGACGACGAGATCGGACGTCCATGCTTTTTACCATGCCTGGATGTTTCGTTTTTTTTTATTCCTATAGGCCCTCGGATTCGCGGCTTCTCTCGCGTTTGAAATTTCCGCTCTTCTACACAGTATCGTTCTCTTTCTTTCTTTTTTTGTTAACTCGCTGGGTATTTTAACTGCCGGTGTATAGAGGGTATGATAATAAAATTACATCCTGCTCGTTTTTCTGCACTTGAAATGCAACCACTTCCTTGGACGCGAGTTTGCTCCAACGCGTGAATGGCACTTGCTAGGATCTTAGGCCGATGCACTCTATTATGCTCTGCAGCTTATATCGATATGCGGGGTGCATTTGAATTACCTTATCTTTTTTCTTAATCTCATTTTTGTACGAGGGTATGTAGACTTTTTTTTTAATTTGGATTCTTTGATAGGAAGTTCATAAAAAAAGTTTGAAAATTACTTCGAAAACCAAAAGGACTGAATACTCGCGTGTCCCCGAGTTGTGTGCCAAGCAAGTTTACGAGAGCGGCTGTCGAGTCGCTTCAAAAAAGTTCAAATTCCAAAAGCTCGTAGTTAACGCGCAGTTATCGGACGTCCTGTTTGCCACGAGCATCAAAGTCCGCCACTTTCGTCTTCCTGAATTCGAAACGAACTTTCGGCAAGCCAATGTGGTTATAAAAATGTCAGAAAAATGACAGTTTGAGAGGGATAAACATTTTACTGAATCGCCAGCTGAATTTACAACTGTTCAAACGAGATAATATGCTGTACTATTATTGTCAAGTGTTGGACTACTTGACACATGAACTTGCTTATTAACATAGCTTATCGTTTTCGAGTACTACATCACGCTGTAAATGTCATTGTTGGATTGTTATCGCGTTGCAGTATAGGTCGAGTCTTGTTAGCGATCAGCTAAAATTGGATTTGCCAAACATGGACTTAATTTGAATTGCGAGCATTTAATAAATAACCGAATGTGTATTTATGTTCAAACTCTCGCGTCTCGCCAACGAGCGAAATTTTAAACAAAAAATCCAGTTTTCCTTTCCTCAATCATCTATCCCGTCATTCTCAAACCATCAGTAGATACGTTTAACGAAACGAAAATTTACAGAAATAACTCGTTTAAGCAAAGATCGTAATAAGGAAGTATCTTCGGCTGTGCATTTTCACGTTAAAAGGCTCGCAAAATGCCGACGTAACATCGGCAGCTCTGGCAAAACGCGTTTCCCGTATACCATCATAAAAATCATACATGCACGCCGCGTCACTCGCGAAACGTAGTAGCTATTCCCAACTAATCTTCGTTTAAAATAGTTATTCGTCAAGGGAGGAAGAGAAGAAGCCATAGCGCACATAGGCTGGAGTCCATATCCGCCAATCATTGCTCGAAGGACATTCTTGGAGCGGGCTCTCTCTCGTGAGGTGCAACAGCCTGGGGGGAAATCAATAGACGTCGGATATTAATCGGGCGGCGCGCATATCTCGCGGTGCAGCCGCTGATTATCATTCCCGGGGCCACTGAGAGACAGGTACTACGCGTGTGCGTAGTAGAGAGAAGGAGGGGGGGGGAGTGTATAGTGAGTAGAGTAGCAGCAGGAGAGCCGGGAAAACGCGCTGGACCACGGGCGCGTACGCACGCGCCGCGGGAAAGCGCGCGGGGGCGTAGCTTGGGAAGCGCGGAGGGCGTGGCGTCGGCGATCAATAACCACCTCCGCTGAACTTCGCCGATTTCGCGTCTCTCTCTCTCCGCTCTATATACGTATATAACCCGCGCACACAACGGGGGAGAGAGAGAGAGAGTCTCTCCCCCACGCGAGAGCAAGAGGCGCGCGCGCGCACGCCAGCAGCCCTCTCGGCCCCGAAAAGGAGGCAGACACCGCGGGGGAATTCGAGCGGAGCTCCCCCTATCATCCACCCCCTCCTCCCTCAGCCGCCACCACCACCTACCCTATACCTCTGCCGCCCCCGCGCCTCTCGCGGCGGCTACTGCCTTCGACATCGATCTCTCGAGTCGCTTTTGTCTCTGTTCCACCACCGCGCACCGCTAGCTGCTGCGCTCTTCGGCCTCTCACTCTGATACACACCTATATGTACACCTGCCGAGAACATCGTCTGTCTTTCCCTCTCCCGGCCTACCCTTCCTCCCCCTTGTCTTCTCTTCATGCCTCATCGCGTGTATTGCATCTATTTTTCTAGGGAATGCTCTGATCTCGAGTTATTCTCGTTATTCGCCTACCTCGTAGACTTTTTGTTCTCGTATCTCTCATTTGATGGTTACAGATTTAGGGTCTGCCTTGATTCTTCTACTGCGAAGTGTAAGGTATTGATTTGATGAGTTAAATAATAATGACAGCGGAGCTTTCTGAATTCGAAATGAATAAAGTTCATTTCAGAAGCTTTTTTAAATATTACTGCAAGAGTATGATTTAATTTAAAAGGAATGAGCTTACAGGGTACAATTTCAATTGGGTGTAATTGCAATTTTGTTTATACAGGCGGATAGTATTTAAAAGCAATGACCTGTGTTGGCGAACACGAAAAAAAGGAACCAAAATGACGGTATGAAAAATGAATACGATTACAATTATTCAGTCTTATTGAAAAGCTCACGCTTGTATTGGCTTGTTGAAACAACGCATTGTCATTTTGTTACTGTTATATTATTGTTTCGATAAATAACAGTAATAAATAAGTAATAATTATTCAGCAAATACAAAAGCTCTAATCAAGTTATGAGTAAACCGTTTCAAAGTTAATGTGACATTTGATTTCTACTATATTTGCAATAAAGCCAAGCATTATTCTGTCAAAGTACGAATTTATTTATTTTGACAAAGGAATATGGTGTACTTAATAAAGCCCATAAGTGAAAATCTAATAATCATTACGTTTTTACGATAATCATACTTTTCAGCTTTCAAAACAGCGAGGCTTGGCAATACCTGACGGTCCATCAAACAACTCATGCATATGAGTTGTAAAAAGTCCGCAAGCGACAAATACTCAGGATAAGTGCTAAAACCCATAAAATGTTCATTTCCTTAGGTGTTTCAAAGACAGAAGCGTTGTTATTTGATTTGAAGGAAAGTGATAGCCGCAACTGCGTCAAAAGATTTTTTTTAACAAATATTTTCAAAATATATTTAATAAATGAAATCTTTATATCGAACGACATAATTATAAAAAGAAACCTATGTATATTATTCATCTGTATGCATTCGTGTATATCTGATCTGAATGCGACTGTTGGAAAATTCTTTAATGATTAATGATGATTGTTTGAGAAAGTTTTTTTTACATAATTATTATTATGTACAGGTATGAGAGTATTTCGAGTCGTTATATTACTGGGTAACTCTTGCTTTCCTTTTTAGACGATCATTTTAATGTTCTCGAATTTTCGAGGGCAATCCAGATTGATATTAATGATGATGATGCTCTTGTACACTGTAAACTAAACTTTGGTATACGAGTTATATGTGATACCGACAATTTCTCTAATTAACAAACTGTAAATGTAGGTTTTATTCTATAGCGAAAGTAAAGCGCATCTGTAATGTAGGCTTTAATATTTTATTTTCAACAATTAAAAGCAAATTTATCACACGTTAATTGATAAAGTAGACAATGTTTAGAGATTATTGATTGTTGTTGTTGTAAGATATGTGTAAAGTTTACATGTATAAGGGCAAAAGGTAGTTATTATATAATATTATTGCTTTTGCCTGTTGTCGAAGCTACTTCAATTTGCACGTTAACGCTCTGTTATCAACCAAAGGACTTTACAAATTTTCACATACACAGTTCAGGTCAAAATATCTTCATCTACGTTCAACAAATTTTTTACCTAAGCAAAAAAACTGCATCCAGAAAAAAGAAGTTCAAAATTCAACTCGCAACTATAAATAGAACGTACATCCGTCACTGTCGGAAATAAAAAATTCATAAGGCAAGCAAGACCCGACCAAACAAAAAACCTAACGAAATGAGAGTAAAAGTAAAAAAAAATAAAGGGCGTTAAGGGGGAGGGAGAGAGAGAGAGAGAAAGAGAGCCGATCGATTAGAACAAAGTGGTAAAAGCGGGAGTCTCGGAGCCGCGGGCAGGAAGAAGGTGCGCATGGGCCGCCTTACACGTAGGTGACCATGGCCCACAACAAATCGATCTGTGAGCTGACGAGCTAGCGAGGTGGCAGAGAGGGAGGGGGGAGTACTCGCGAGACTCTACCCTCGACGACCTTAGCACCAGAGCGCTGAAAGCCAGCGAGGCTGACCCGTTTCCTTTTACCCCCACGGACACACACACAGCCCCTCGCGCACGCTTGGTCCGAGTAAGACGAGAGAGTCTGGTTGGAAAAACAAAGGGAAGCTAAATGAGAAGGGGAGCGACCATGGGTTTTTCTTTTACTCGACGAAGGGGCCGAGGTGAGGTTTTTCCAGGCCAAAGCAGAGAACCAAGTTCATGGAACACTGTGTAAGCCAACTGCTTTCTTTTTATCTGCCAAGTCGAACGTTTGGAACGACAATGAGACTCGGGCTATTTGTTTTTTTCGAGCGTCGGCTTTTGTATGGTTTACGAGGAATATAGACAATTTTGTCCATTGTGTTTATGTATACGAAAAAAAATTGACTCGCTGTATACTGGGTTGAGCTGCAAAATTTTGGAACTGATAAATCAGGCATACGAGGAGAGAAAGTAACGACGAGAAGGGGCTATCGCAGGTATATCAATATGGTACATCTTGATTGATCGATGACTAATTGAAAACGAAGCAAAAATTTCTCCCCCAAGGTAAACACGGAGGCGAAGAAAATGAGCCGCGCTGCCGAGGCGGCCGAAGCTTTATTGATACATTACAAAAGAGGCGTATCTAAATAAAGCTGTTTACATATTCTCTCTTATTTAATAGGCTCGAGAGCTCGCGGTAAGCGCGCGCTTACAAGAGCGAAAGAGAGAGAGAGAGATGGTGTGCATGGGAAAGCCGGGAAGAACATTTAAATGCCTTCCCCTCGGCATTGCGCTCGCCCTTACGCAAATACGCGTTATAAATTTTGCTACCAATTGCTTAAATAATTTACGAGCTTTTGCCGACACACTCGTAGAGCCTTTATATGTGTCGCTTCGCAACGCGCCTGTGCGATGAAAAATTTCCGTGACGAAAGTAAAGCGTAACAATGGAAAATATAAGCAGCGGCAAAAAAAGAGAGAGAGAAAGAGAAAATAAAACAGCAGAACAGGAAGAATCGCGTTTATATGGAAATAAGGGACCTTGAGATAGAGGGGGAAAGGGGTTTCGCGAGACGAGCCGTATAATTTCTCCGGCGGTATATCGCGGATGTATAGTCGAGGCGCGCGGTGCATTGAATTTTTCGGGAGCGCACGCGGATCGCGCGTAACCACCTACGCACCCGAGCTGCATGCTTAACGAGTTGCGAAAGCTGGAGAGGCCCGCTCCCCTTACCTCGTCTTATCGACTTAACATTTTAACGGCGTGCCATCGGCTTCAATCTCAAATTGTTTTCCTCGCGCTGGAAAAGCCCGGAGTCGACAGCTTTGGGGTTATAATGGCGTAAAAGAATTTTCAGTTGGGAAAGGACGTATACCAAGTGCCAGATGTCGAGCGCAGATGGTCTTTTGATGCTGCGCTTCGTTTGAAATTGAGAAATTGGCGGAATTATACACGTGAGATCGGGGGTTTGATTCTTTTTTCTTCTTTTTTCCATTTCGTTTGTAATGGAATCGTAAAAAATTATACTGTTCGTTTTATTGGCTAATAATTATTTTTAGCTTGGAATATGATGGGAAAATTTCATAAATGTAAACGATGTGAAGTTAGTTGGACGATGAGTCTTTTGAAATAAAGCAGCTTGTAAGAGTTTTAATAGTGCCGGAAAAATTTGCATAAAATAATACAATATGAAAATTGTGGTTTAATGCTCAATTTGTAGGCATTAGCATTTTTTTTTTCATAAAAACAAATAAAAACGAGTTATTTAATTATTTTTTTACGATGTACTTGATTAATTTTATTTATAAGGTATTCTCTTAACAAAGTAATTTTAATAAAGAAAAAGAAAAAATACCGATTCGAATTAACAGTCCCAATAAAAATAGCTTGTACGCATATATCGCTTTGATTGATATGACACGAAACTAGACGTTACAAGATAAATTTCTCATCTTCGTGATTCGGCATATTTAATGTGCAGCAGTGAAAGTGAATATTAAGTGGTATAATCAAAAGCTTTACCGCGTACTTATACGTACTTTACGGCTCAATTTGAAATTTTAGGAGATGCAAACGCATTAATAACATAACAAATATTAGCATCTTTTTTTACGAGCTACTCAAAGAACCATCCTGTACCAATATTATCAATAACAATGTCACGTGCGTAGTTATCCCTTTCTAACGCGAAGATCTTTCGATCGGAAGAGCATAATTACGGGAATCTCTCACTTTCTATAAAAGTTGCCTAAAGATATGATTATAGATCGCCGTCTGTATTATACGCTTGAGTAAACGAAAGGAAAAAGTAACGGTAAACGCGGCTAATTATGCAAATCAAGAACGCATTAACAGCAAAATATATATGTTTTTTTCCTCCAGCTTTATTCAAACAGATTAATCTCGATCCGTCCTGTGCCGAACCTATCGCTCAAAACGTTTTAAACCAAGACAAAACAAAAAAACCCGCAGCGGTCCTCCCACGATCTCGATTTCTACGTTACTCAATCGAATTTAAAACGTATCAAACCAAAATCATTTCTTTTTTTTTTACAAAATCCCAACGCACACACGCACACAGAGCGTCAAATCTAACACGCAGTCTCTGACAAGCTGTTATTTCATTACATTCAAAATACATTTCTTTCCGGCTCGAAGCAAAGAGAAAGAGACACCGTATATTTGCATGAGCAGGCGAAAAGTCCGTTGCGCAACGTCAAAGCGCGGCATTAAAAAAGAAATTGAATTCAGAAAAGGCATGTGTGTGTGTGTACCACAGGTAGGCCATAAATTCCCCAACTCTCTTGCGCCTCCCCTCCCCCTCAAAAAAAAAAGAACAGTCCGTACAAGCAGAGGACAATCGAAATTTTTCATTCCATCCAGGGGCTTCTATATACGAGAAAGAAAACGAATCTCGCGCACACGCCGATCGCCGCACATAAGCATAACCGCGCATTTCGCAACGTATCCTAAGCGGCCGAAACACCAGGCGCAAATATTCGAGAAGCCCAAGCGTGTACAGAGAGAGAAAGAGAGCCAGTCACAAGCTCTAACACACAAGCCTGCCTGTCACGCACAGCCATACGTATATATACAGAGAGAGTCAGGAGACTTCAGCCGCCTAATGCAATATTCCCGGCAATTACAGCGTTTGCGGATCAAGGGGGGGTCAGGAGGAGGAGGCTCTTTCGTTGCATTCGGAATCAGGCTCCCCTGGGGCGGTGACTGCGATGATGGACTGCCGCAGAATCGCGCGCCAATCGCTTCGTTAAGCCTGCTGATGGACCGACAAAGACACACTCGAGCAAGCCCGCAGTTGGCCGAATTATACAGCTTGCTTGTATTTCTCCTTCCTTCGAGCTTTTAGCTTGAATGTTTTTTCCATAGGCTCATTGCACGCGAGTTCGCGATGGAAAATTGTAGCGTCGATGGAATTATGAAAAAGTGGACGACAAGTATGAATAAGGCGAGTGTATTTTTTATTATTGCTAAAAGCGTATAGGCGGTTGAAATATGCAAAAGGGGGTTGACAGGAGGCCACAACGCGGCGGAGAGCTAATTAAGCGTAAAAGCTTGACTGATTAATAGGGAAAGCATTAGTCTTCTCTTTCTCTCTCTTGTTCTCGCGCGAGCGCGGAATAATAAAGGTCTAATAAATTCTGCGGAGCGTCGTTAAAAGTCAACAAAGTTCTTTTTATATGACACAAGGTCGGGGAGGAGGGCTGGCGACGTCATCGTTGATGAGCACACAGAACTGTCTCGACCTGGAGAGGCCCCGATGGAAATAAAGAGAGCGAAGGATATTTCACGGGGGAGAGACTGTTTTTAATTGTTGCGTTAGATAATGCGAGACTAACGGCTGAATAAAGAGCCTGAAATTTGTATGAATCAACCGGAGGGACTGAGCAATTGCGAAACGGTTATGTGGGGCTCTCTGGAGATTTAGAAACGCTTTTTATTTACTGCGTTTTGTTTTTGGTTGAGATGTTTTTTTTTTCGAGAATCAATATGGAAATTGAAGATTTGCAGGGAAAACGTTTTATTCGAAGTGTTTAACTGATTGAAGAAGGAAAAAGGATATAATGAAGACGTGAATTTAATCTTTTAATTTCGCGGAAAGCAAATAGGTTTGGTTGTGTCAGATGTTCGTGACTACGATTAAAATCTTGGCATAACAGTGTATATCTGCCTACGGTAGATTAAGCTTTCGTTATTTAACGCAAGATTTAATTAATTCAAACAATTGGATAACACACGCATAACTGGCAATTTAACGGATAACGTTTATAAGCCGCGGTGTTTAAAAGCAATTCCACGTGTTTATGACGATTGCTATTAAGACAATTAGTCTAATGATTTTACCATACACTAGGACAGATCATTATATCCAAATTGTTTTTCGACGTTTATAATTTTAATATTCACAAAATACAAGAATAATAAAAACGTTCCGTTAAAACGTATAGCTTTTTGAAATTCTGGCCAAAAGTCAATGTAAAACTATCACCAATTCAGCTTATGGACAATTAAATATAGTTTTTCAGGTGACACGAAAAGAAAAAAAACTGAATTCTTTATAAAAATCTAAACACAGTCGTTGCGCTTAAAAATTACACGAGCGCAAGTATAGCGTATCGCATCGGTCCGAGAGTGTTTTCCTCAGGCCCATTTGCCTGCCCTACATAATCAGCCGTTTCGCCACGTAGAGGCTACATTACGCATATAATTCAGAGATACACATCCACAGAGAGCAGCGAGCCGAGCGAGTAGAACAGCAGAAAGATTAGACACATGCACGTGCACACTTTCCCGTTTGGTCGTAAAAGACCGAGAGAGCGTGGTTAAGTGGGAGGCGGAGGGGGTGGCGAACAACAAATCAAACGCCATCTAACACGTTAGAGCAGATAGTTGCAAAGGATGCGCTTGGCAAAGTAAGAGAGTTGCCGCTGCCGCTGCCAGGGCGTTATGTAAGCCTAGGCATTCTGTTCTGATTGGCCTGCCGCCCGCGCGCACGCGGCTGGCCTTACAATGGGCGCCCAAGTAGCGGAGGAAGGCAGAGAGAAAAAATGCAGGAGAGACGCAATCGTCCAGCTTATCGCGAACAAGCGTTATACTCGCCGAAACAAGATGATTCAGAGGCGATAAAAGCTCGCGGAAAAATTTAGCGCGGGGGGAAGAAAGTTTAGCGAGTCGCAAGTAGCTTGTCGTCGGCTCGAGGTAGAGAGGTGAGCGGCAGCCGGCAATTAGCGAAGCTCTCTCTCTCGGAGCGGACCTCGCGCAATCTAATGGGATCACAGCGCACCTGCCGTAGCGGCGCCGGCCGAGAGCTATTAGCGCGCCCAGCACACCCACGCGCTCTGCTCTCTCTCGCTGTGTAACGTGTCGCAAGCGGCCCATGGGAAAATAGACGCGACGCGCTCTATAGGCAAACGAGCTCTCTATACTCCAGCGGCGCAGACCTCTCTCTCTTCTTTGCGATTGAAACTTCTTTTTTTTTGGCTTTCCTTCTTCTTATTTTCGAAAAGCCGCGCGTGCACACTTTGCTCGATTGGCGGGCGCATCGATCGCGCGAGATTATTGCTCCGCCGGGGCTGGGGGGGGGGGCTTATTCTCCAGTTTTGCAAGCGGCTTGATAATGGAAGCACAAATTACTTGCTTAATCGAAACGAGCGTTGTATAAAGTGCCTTTTGCGCTGCTCCATTGAAATCTTCGCCGGCGAGCGCTCGTTTCAGCGCTCGATTACGAGGATCGTTCGTATTAATTTGCCAAATCCGAATCGTAAGAGATACGTCCGACAGACTTCATTTTTTTTTCTTCGTTAGGGCTCTCGGGTACGCTCGATTATAATCTGCGAAAATTGTCGTAATAGCATAATAAAGAAAATTGCAATCAAGAGAAGGTGGCAATAAATGGACAATAATTAGAAGCTGTTAGACTGTACGCTATTGGGCGAGTGGAATAAAAAAAATTCAACGGGTCGCGATGAACAATCGCGCGGGTAATAAGACGATCGTTCTCACAGCGAGCCCTGCTCGGAGGCTCGAAATATATATACAAAAAGTGAGAGGAACGGGCAATGCCGCGCGAGGACGCGCGCGTCTGCCGTATGTATATGCGCGTATAATCGGGAGAGGCCGAATTGAAGATGTAACTGGCGCGAGAGCGCGGAAAGGAAAAGGATAAATTGCTTCCTCGAAAACGGCGGAGGCGCGGTTGAAGAACTAGAACGAGCTCGCTCGGGGGCAGGAGGTGCTGCTGCTGGTAGGAGGAGAGTAGAGATGCCAGTTTCGCAAAGCCCGCCCCGAAAGAGGGAGAGCGATATGCCTCGCGGCTACTTGGGCAATAGCGCGCGCACACTCTCCGGCGTGTGTTATATACGTATATGCACGCGCGGAGAAATTCGGCCGAATTCGGATTCTCAGCCTACGCCCGCTTGCCACCGAATTTTTCGCGTTTTTTTTTTCTTTCGCAACGCACGCGCACACGCGCTATACTAACCGTAGGGAGAGGGGGCATTTTACGGCTTAGCTCACCTTGCAGTTTCACTTTCTTTCTCCATTTCTTTCTTTTTTTTTCGTTTTTTTCTCTCTCTCTTGTCTCTTCGACTTTGGCTACCGCGAGTTTCGAGTGGAAACAGTTTCAAGCTGTTAGGAGAGCCTGTTAGTCCTGCTGAGTGGGTTTCGGCCTTTATATATACGACTCACCCCGTATTGATCTTTCAATACCCGAAAAAAAGCTTCGTTTAATTGGTTGGTCGTTAATGAAGCCTCATTAATATTGTACCGACATTTTTTGTCATCCGGAGAGAGAGAGAGGTAGTGGAAGGTATAGGGAGTACAAGCAGGCGTGCGTGCCTACAGGCGTACAGTACATTGCTGTACTGTATCATTAATACATATCCTCGAGTCTCTTAGCCGGCGATCGGGCCGAAAAATCAATTATTTTAAATAGCGAATGATAGGTCATTAACTTGACATTAACGAGCTAACCCAGAGCCTTTGTAGTACTTTCTAATAATTTTAGACATGCGAGCCGGAGCGACATTATTAATTTGCTTGGAAAATTTAAAAGTGACGTAAAGGCTATTTTTAAAAAATTTTCCGCTGTACAAGTCGTCTACTTTACAACTTCTCGTATCGTAAAGTGACAAACTCTGCTTAGCAAAATTGCGAAGTAAAGAAAGAAAGAAAAAAAACTATAAATTTCTTCGCTTACGACCTTCTCTCTTCATAATCCTGCGAAGTCTATAAGAAAAACAAGAAGTTTTCTTGTTCTATGCAAATAGTATTCTCCGCAAATCGCTTGAACTTTAAGACTCTATCGACAAAAGAACTTGGGTAAGCTAATGTGGCATTTATTGAACCCCATCGTCTTTACTCCTCCACCCTCTTCTTAAACTTTTCAAAATTAACCCTTAAACAACCCGATAAAATAAAAAAAAAACAACGAAAGCATTCGCTTATGCGCACGTGGGAAAAGTCGCCAGTAAGCTCAACGCCAGCGTCAGGGACTGTGTCTAGCCGCGCGCATCACTGGCTCGGCTCGCGAGAACATCAACGGGCTGGATTCGCGCGGAGTACGGCCCTGAACGCGAGCTCGCCGGCGCGCCAGAGTGCGCCACGGACCGCGTTCGATGCACCGGCTCCTACCAGGGGCCAATCGACCCCGAAAACGAAAAAAAAAGGGCTAGAGAGAAAAAGGTAATAGCGACTTCATTCTCAATTAGCTCGAGCAATATGCGGTAAGGTGATTTTTCGCGAGAGAACTGCCGCCGGCGCCTGAATAATCGACCGTTTTGCCCGGCCCAGTTTTTATAGCGGCTCTGAAATTTTCATTGCTATCCGGCGACCGCGGTTAAAAATATACCCCTTTCCGAGATATACTCGCCGCCCCCTGTCTGATTTTAATCGATCCCGCGCTTGCCTCTGTAACCCGACCCTCCCCTCCAGCACACGCGCACGCTTGAGAGTTCGCGAATTTTTCGTTTGTTTCGGTTACGACGCTTATGGGGTTTCTGTTGTTTCAAAAACGTTTACTGCGCTAATACGTTTTTGTTGGGCTCGATGGGATTTTTGGGGATTTTAAGGGAGCTACAAGGAGCTTTGTTTATTTGATGGTTTTTTCAGGGAGAGGAGTTTTGTTGAAATGTAGAATTGGATGGCAGAGAGACTAGAGTAAAAGTTTATTTGAAAAAACGTTTTTAATTGAGATTTACTTTTATGACACGTCGGGTTTATTACGAAATTGTCAGTTTTAATTATTTATGATGTATTAAGATAGAAATGTTTTTCTTCAAAAGAAAAATGTAAGAGAATGTTTGAAAAGAAAGTGAAAATAGAGGTAAAACTCGCTGTGGAGAAAATTTCTTTTTTCACGAGATTGAAATGAGTTCTAGAACGACTCTGCTACATTTTCTATGATAAAAAATGATACCATCAAATATTTCTTACAGGAATTAAGGCAACTGTCGGTTATTTGACGGTGCTCTAAATCAATAGTACGAAAGTTAAGCTTGATCCTTTAAATAATTCCCTAAAAATAAATAAACAACCTGCCAAAGTGACCAATGTCTATGGAAGTCGTGTACGTCAACAAAAATGATCAACCGCAAATACACGGTTTGAATTATTAAATAACCATATTTAGGGCATTATTAATTGAGATAAAAGTGAGGCTGACTTACGAAGTTGTAAAATTATACATAGTTTTCTTCAATTACAGAGCTGTTGCAGAAGAAAAAAAAAGTTTTAATTTGTATTTTAATTAATCGAAACTGTAGAGAATCAACGTCGGATGAAATAACAACATTTATATTACAAATTTAATTGGATTATTAAGGAACGACTGCAAAATTAATTAAATAAAATGTACCATATCATACCAGTATTTTCGAATAAACCCGTAAAATGTAATTTATTACTACTATATGCAGGCATATCCCTTTATTTTCTATTTATTAAAAAAAAATGTTAAAATCCGATTTATGAATGGACACCGAAAAGTTGATAAAAAGAAAAAGACGAAAAAGAAGAGAAAAAAAAGGAACCAGCTCGAGTTAAATGCCGTGATATTTATAGATCTCGTACAGAATAGGAACTCTTCTAAATGAATGAACGAGGGAAACTAACCTTCGTTACTTAGCGCTGAAAAATCAAGGTAAGCGCGCTGGCTCTGGGGACAGGGGGGGGGGCAAGAGACCCGCGTCAGAGTGAGAGAGTTAATTTAAATAACGCTCAATAAAATGTAAGACGTATCCACGTTAGCGTGGGAAAAGCTGTTGTTCGTCGGGGCTCATTAGCGACAGGGAGCTATATTCGAGCGCGCTGGGCTCCGTACGTGCGCAATCGAGAAATTGATCACACAAATCGACATCGACGTAAGCTGGAGGAAGGCACGGCACAGCGTTGACATAGTAGTGGAAGGCCATGCAGCGGCTTGCGGCGCCGGGGCGAGGGAAGGATGTACAAGAGAGGCTAGTGCATATATACGTAAAATCGCCGAGTGTCGCCGCAGTGCTGTAGCCCAAAAATCCGGAGACCCGCTCGCGCGTCACACATTCCCGGTCGTAGCGTAGGCGAGTGCGCGACGTGAGAGCAGAAGAAGAAGAGGCGAGTGAAAGGAAGGGCTGGAGGGGGTGCAGACGTTCACGAGCTAGAATTCGAAAAGCGCAGCGGGAAGGACGAGGAGGAGGAGTAGGTGGGGGGGGAGGAAAGGGGTTGCGCGCGTACGTGCTTCCACTTGATCTCCCTCCGACACGACTCCGGCGGGCTGTACGCCCTCTCCGCCGCTCTTGCCCCTCGTCGCGCTTGGCCGCCGCCGCGCGCAGGTGAGGCCGTCCGCGGCGAGCTATCGACCTGGTGCCAGAAATACCGCGCGGCAGCATCGACCGCACGGCCAAGCGCGCGCGTACCTGGTCCCTCTCCCGCTCGCCCCCGCTCTCCTTCACCCCCGAGCAGCGTAGTCGGCGGCGGCCGGCTGCTCGAGAGGACCGCCGCCCCGCACCCCACCCCCATGACGTCCCACTACCGCCACCACTACCGCCGCCTCCTACCCTGAATCCTGGGGATTGCGACTGCGCCCCTTGGCCCGAGGCCGACTCTCCCTCGAGCGCGCGCGCGCGCAAGCTCGATCTCCCTCTCTTTCGCTCGCGCTCTCTCTCTCTCCCTTCCCCGTGAACCCCAGCCCGAGAAGGCTCAGGGGGTGGGTGGGGGCGCTGCTCGTCACAGAGCCCGAAGAGAGCGAGAGAGAGGCATGGTGGGGAGAGGCAGCTCCTGGGGGGCAGTGGCGGGGAGGACTGCGAGGGCAGACGCTCGAAAGCAACCCCAAAGGTGAGACACACACGTCCAGCCTAAGCGAGACGCCCCTGCTCAACGAGAGCCCTTCGGTCTGCGTAAGTACAATTCTTAAATATCCAATCTTTTGTCGATCCCAATTTTGCACTTTTCATCCCGCTTTTAAAAATTAGCCGGTTGTGCTTTTTTTCCAACTCCTGCATGTCCGTCCTTGGTGTCCTAAATAGCGTTTTTCACCTACGGGCCGATCCTGGCTAACCGGGGATGTTTCACCGACGGGCTGGCTAAAGCTCTAGTTTACCTTAACGTGATCCAGACGGATATAGGTCGTTGCTGCGCGGATTTAACGCGGGATATAAGATGCAGGTGTGCGAGAACGCGATAAGGAGAAAAGCTCGATTTTTGGGTACTTGGGGGCCGGAGATAGGTTCCTCTAGGACGATCTAAGGGGGTGACTCGGCTTGAGCGCGGTGTGAGATTTCAATGCTCGCTGAACGGCTGCTCGCGGAACGAGGACGATGTGACGGGCGATCGATTCCGCCTCGCGATTTCGACGTCCGAACGTGCCGAGACGGCTCGCCGATGAGATGACCAGGCTTGTTGCCAGGTGAGGTGAACAGCTTTTTTAAATATATCGATCCGGCCTCTTCGGCCTCTCTCGGGCTTATTGCCGTTCTCTCTTTCTTGCTGGTGAAAAAAGAAAAAGTTTACTCGCCTTCTCTATCCTGTATTCCGAACGGAGTGAATTTAAACCGACCTTTGGAGAGCTTTCGAGTGCTGAAAATTTCGATGTTTAGTGCTACGGTGTTAATTAAATGATTTTTTTTCTTCCTAAACTAAGGTTTTCGTACAAATCGAGAGCGCGATACGAGACTTTACTTTCCAACGGCTACACTAGAAGCGCGCACCTCGAAAACGACCTTCCGTCACGAAACTTCTAAGTATAACTTGACTCGGGGTAAAAAGAGAGCTTTTTTAGTTAACTCCTCTGTCTAGGATGAAAAAAAATTCGCACGATCACCGAAGCTCGGTGGCTACGGTGACTAGACTCGATCCTTTGCTCGCGGCTTCTCTCGATCTTTCGATCATTTCTATATTTTCATTAAGCCCGAGGGTTGGGGCAGTACTGGCCCGTTTTCTTGCCGTCGTCTTGATCATTATCTTACGGTCTCCTACACGCGCGAATAAAGCTGGGAAAAAAAGTTGAGGCTCTCGGCCACGCTTTCTTGCCTCCGTTCGCTTATATCTTGTGCACGTTAAAATATACGTATATATATATACACCCAGTGGCTGTATTAATAGGTACAAGAAGTTATATATACGCTGGATGCAGGTGTCTTTTTTGCGCGTGCGCGCATTAGTGTGTCACAGTTTCGGTTATTTTCGACGAGAGCTCTACGCGAGCGGGGGAAGGGGGGATGGGCGGGTAAAGCTCGGCCGATCGTTGCTATAATGCACTTGGTTAAATGGGAAATTTTTCTAACCGTCTCGCGTACACTCTTGGAAATTGCAATTTCATCTTGAATTTCCCGTCTTCCGCAGGCTGCTTTTCTTGATTCATAGGATCGTTAAAGTTTAAGCGGATGATTTTCTAGCGTTCAATGGGATAATCGAGCGCTATTACGCTGAAGGTGAATTGAAAAAGAAAGGAGCTTTCGAACGTGGAGGATAATGTTGAAAAACAAAAAAGAAAGAAATGGGTTACGCTTCGAGTTTGCATTACGTAACGCGACGAGACGGCTATTTTTTCGCGTTAAATTTAGTTTGTTTTGAATGATTAAAAAGTCGGCCTACGTAATACGAGTCATAGTCAACAGTTATTTTTTTGTATAAACCATGAATTATAAAACACACCGGATATTGTAAAAGAAAATGGCGAACTTACCGCGCATGAATGGCGGCCATTTTCGTTAAAGTCACATCAATCTTTTTGGAGTTCCGAAAATCAATTCTAAAAGAAAATCAATGCAATTAAACAACGATACCTTCTTTACTTGACATTGGGTGAAGTCGAAAGAAAAAATCGTGTGACTGGATGAAATATAAAACGAAATTAAAATTGCATACTATTGACTTTTCAATGCAATAGAGAGGGTAATTTATATAATTTATCGGCGAATCAGGATTATTGATTTTTAGAGAGCTGCAGATAAAGCTTTTTTTTATGCCCTATACGTTATCTATAGATTCCGCTACTCTTTTTACAGTTTATTAAAGCACAGCGATCAAACTATACGAATAATTGACAAAAAGAAAAAAAAGTAGTCTCGTTATTTATAACGTTAAACTTGTGCGCTTAAACTATAAGAAAGTTATCCCTTTTGAAAATTAAAAAAGTGACATTGTTGAGGAAAAGCGATTAAAAAAACGGCAATCGTTGTGCTTTTGTGATTTCAGGCTCGGTAGAGGACTCGGCTGAAAAGGTGGAGGGCCCGGGCACGAGAGACGCCACGGAGTCGGTGAGCGACTCGAGGGAAGAAGAACCGCAGCCGCCGGACGTAACCGCCAAGCTGAGCGGACTCCTAGCGGGACTTCCCACCTTCGCGGGTCCCCAGCGCCTCGCCACCTCCCTCAGACAGAAATTTGTCAACAATTCAGGTGAGTTAAAAATTTAGATGATAAAATTGCTCCTCGCCCGCGGCGACGGCTACTGCTGCTGCTGCTGGTTTTACACTCGTTGCATTTTTGCATGCGCAAGACTATCGATCGTGATTGTTGGGTGGGCGAGGGAGGGAGGGATCGCTAAAAATAGGAAGGAACGACGTTACTTAGAAAAATACTCTGCTGCTTTGGCAAATATCGTCAAGCATCTTGGAATTATTTTTTAAATTTAATTAGCTACGTATTTTTAGGTGTTCTGACGACAATTTGTGGTAGTTTTATAAATTAGGACTTTCTGCGTTTTATAGAAGACTATTAGAAAAATCATGCGATTCGATTATCATTTTACTTAAACAGGTATATGCAGCATTTTGCATAGTACGATAATTTTTAATGCCTATGAAATAATAAATTTATGAAGACAATATAACAACCACATAACTAAATAAATTAACAAACATAAACTGTTACAAACAAATTAATATTTTTAGTATTTTGATAAACTAGATTCTAAAATATTTTAAGTATTTAGAAAATTTAACACGATTGTGTTTAGCTAATACTGAACTTAAAATTAAATTACTTTATATTGATTGGCGTCATAATTATTACTCTTATATTTAGCTCTCATTTAACTTAAACTCAAGTCTATAGACTTGCTTCTTTGTACTGGTTGCTTTATGTGCTAGAACTATATTTACCAAAAATACAAAGAGCATCTATTTTAACAGCATAATTACTATTAGCAAATAAATTCAAATGTGATATTTTCAAAATAAAAACGATGTGTAACGATCCCATATTTTTTTTTATTTTAAATTACTTATAAGCTCATGGTGAGTAAATTGACAAGGGGAGCTCTCTACCGGCACTGCATAAAAAAATATACGATCTACGCCTCATTCAACAATTCTGCGAACATCTATACTTGTGAGGATGATAAAATATTTTTAAAATTTAGGTACACGTACAAATAACACGTACGAGATAAAAATGTAAAAATCTCATACAATGTAATATGAAAATATTTTCATTTTAAAATTTTTACAAGCAGTTTGAAAACCAAGACGTTCGCGCTTCTCAGGCCGGGCTAGGGCTCCCCCTTAATTTACTTATAACATGTGGTCACTGTACCGTTTTCAATCCTTTTTTTTTACATTTTTCATAACTTTCTTTAACAAGTATAATCTACTGTTGTAGGTCTCCCCTGGCTCGGCCTGATGCGCATCGTCTCGATTGCTGCTAATACATCATCGTCTGACGCCAAATCATCAGGCAGTAACAAAACATCAGTCACCATCTCTAAGCAAACGCAAGATATTACAATATTTCTTCCTACATTCTCAAAATTTGTTTTAACGTAAAAAGTATGAAAAATACGCTCAAGCCTTAAAAATAAAGTTCAAATTTATTTACAAAAAGGAAAATTTATTAAAAGAAGTTTATAAATCAAGTTGACTTTACGAACTAGTGTTTAAAGCGATTATTGAAATGAATTTAGTAATATTGAGCATAAAAATAAATTAACAAAGACATTTCTGCAAACATCGAATTTAAGAAAGCAAATCGAGTGTACTCATAAAAAATACATAAAAAGTTCGGGTGCTAGACCGTTATCAGCAGCACCAAATAAATATGGCGTCGAAAATTAAAATTCCTGTTTTGGAACTCGAACTGGGCGAAGTGAAGGATATCGTGTGGGAAAAATTGCAAGAGCCAGGAGCACAGCGAAAACTTATCTTAGTTATCGTATGTATTGCTCTTTTACTTGACAATATGTTGTACATGGTAATAGTCCCTATTATCCCAGATTATCTTAAATATATTGGAGCTTTTGACGACGACGATAATAAACCGTCGGGTAATACAACAGGACCCCCATCACATCACGGTCAAGATTCGGCAACGGGTATTCTTTTTGCATCAAAAGCTATTGTTCAGCTGATGATCAATCCCTTTTCTGGCTCTTTGATTGATAAAATAGGTTACGACCTTCCAATGATGATTGGTCTCACTATTATGTTCTTGTCGACTGCGGTCTTTGCTTGCGGTCGAAGTTACGGTGTTCTATTTTTTGCAAGAAGCTTACAAGGTGTTGGTTCTGCATTCGCCGATACATCTGGATTAGCAATGATTGCTGATCGCTTTACGGAAGAAAATGAACGTTCAAAAGCACTTGGTATTGCATTGGCTTTTATAAGCTTTGGATGTCTTGTAGCTCCTCCCTTTGGTGGAGCTCTTTATCAGTTTGCTGGCAAAGAAGTACCATTTCTTATATTAGCCTTAGTTAGTTTACTGGATGGTTTAATGCTGTTGCTCGTAATGAAACCTATTAAAGAATCAATAAAAGAAAGTCGTAGGGAAACACCCCCTACTACTCCAATCTGGCGACTTTTAATGGATCCCTACATTGCAGTATGTGCAGGAGCTCTCATGATGTCAAATGTAGCACTTGCCTTTCTAGAACCAACAATATCGCTCTGGATGGAAGATCATATAACACACGATAATTGGAAAATGGGTATGATTTGGCTTCCCGCGTTTTTCCCGCACGTTTTGGGGGTAGCAATAACAGTAAAGATGGCTAGACAATATCCTCAACATCAGTGGTTAATGGCAGCTGGTGGACTTGCCTTAGAAGGGCTTTGTTGTTTTATCATACCTTTCTCAACATCATACAAATTTCTCATGATCCCAATTTGTGGAATCTGTTTTGGCATTGCTCTTATTGATACAGCTTTACTTCCCACGTTGGGTTATTTAGTAGATGTCCGTTATGTATCAGTTTATGGCAGTATCTATGCCATTGCAGATATTAGTTACAGTTTAGCTTATGCCATTGGTCCAATTATTGCCGGTGGAATTGTTGAAGCAATTGGCTTTACGGCGCTAAACTTTCTCATTGCTTTCATGAATCTCTTGTACGCGCCAGTTTTAATGAACTTGAGATATATTTATGATTTTAAACCATTCCAAGATGAAGCTAATATTTTAATGCAAGATCCACCAAATAAAGAGTATCAGACCTATGCTCTTCAGGAGCAAAGACCAGTTTCTGGCGAAGTTGGAAACCATTTAACGTCACAAGCAAGAATGGAAACTAATGTAGATCAAGACGTAGGTAGTAATTATCAAAGTTATGGAGATGGTTATGGTTATCAAGGGCAAGTTCAGCAGAATCAAAGTGCGTACGGTTATGATCAACAAGGCCAACAATATCAACAAAACGTTGGTGGATATGAAGGTCAACCAGGTATGCAATCTATGCAACAAGGGCAACAAGATGCTTACTACGGACAAGCAGGTTATCAACAACCAACTGATAGGTCGGGTAACACCCCCAACCCATTCAGAGGTGGACAGCCAGACCAACGATCAGCTGGTGGAGGTGAAAGTAATCCCTTCAGGCAAGGGATGTTTTAAAACGGATCTAAAGACAAAAGTATAAATAATATACACAAATAAAACAAGTGAAATACTATTTAAGTAATTTAGTTAATGACTGTGATTGGTTGAAGTTATAGACTGTTGTCTTCATGGCAGGCTTCCAGTGATGAAGAATATAAAAAAATAAATAAATTATTGTTAATATTGAAGCACGTGGAAGTGGCTCAAAACATAAAATATGATTGAAAAACACCATGTTTTAAAGAAAGTGAACATCTCAAATTACGAAAAAAAGGAATATTTTAAGCAAGAATGAAAGTAAGTTACAAATTAAAAATATTGCAATTATGCAATTGTAAATTATTTTTTCGCTTCCAAAAATCGTCATCGTTAGAATTGAATATTAATTCATTCTTCATAACATTGCGTGCTTCTAACGGCTGATCTTTCTCTCTATTAACTTCCTTTATTTAAAGGGACAAGAGAGATAGATGAAATGTGTAACTAATACAAGTATGTGACATTAACATGAGGTTAATGATATATATATTAGCTAAAGAAAACAGAACACTTCGTAAAATGATTGTGTGAATGTGATATATAACTGTGTGAATATGATTTGTTTGTGGGTCATTGTTGCTCTTTTATTGATATTAAATACAATAAATTATTTAATTATATTACATTTATTATTTTTGTAATAATTCGATTGCAATCTTCGTCGAATGGCTTTTATTATTTTTTAAAATTCAGTAAAATTTCTTATTCTTGAATAATTTTTTTTTCAAATGTTACTATTATCACTAAGAGCGCAACATGACCGAACAAATGAAAATTGAATAATATAACGAAAAGTGCAAGTTGATTAGTGAAGAAGCATAATTCTAAGTATAGATATTAAAGTAAGCGCCAAAATAAACGCTGTATAGTTCCACATTAGTTGTGGACCTCAGCAAGCTTTTGGTGCATTCCGCAATTATTATTTTGGTTATTTTTTATTTTATATCATTCATCGCAGAACCAAGATACACATATCAGGAATCACAAAGTGTGATTCCCAAACTTAGGCTTAAGGAACGTATGTTTAGGAAAACGTAGGAAATACGTAAGATTGTCATTGTGGTGGATTGATCAACATCGACTTGGTGCATTAGTCTTATGATACTGATTTAAACAAAAGTAATGATATAAATAAAAGGCGGTATGATCATGATTTTCATTACATTAATATAACTTATTAGACGTTTAATGCGTCAAGTGTTCAACGTGTGCAATTTAAATATTGTGCCTCTGACCTTACAATGTTAGAGACATTTATAGAATATTTATGTAATGAAATCACTAATTAATGTGATTGACTAAAAATTTCCAAGTTGATTTTTCTGCCCTAGTACAACTCATTGTGAACATATCGTAGATATACATGTGTATAAATATAACGCATATATACATATTAAAAAAAGAGTAGTTGTATTTTTATGAAGGTCTGAGCAGCTTTTACACCGTGAAAAAGTAATGAAAATTAAAATCAAGACACATTTAATTACAACACGGTGGTCTGTGTTCATTTAAAACGCGAATTATAATTTAGAGCTGGCCTCTAATAATTTGATTATTTAAATTTTACTTGGATCGTTATAGTATGATCATCGATGTAAAAAAGAATACTTCGCATAAAAACAAGCGATATGTTTACATTGACATTACAGACAAATATAAAAAATTGATTGAGAAAAATTTTACTTACCCGCAAAGAACAAATCAGGCGTTAGATACAAGAGAAAGAGCACATTGTTAACGGAGGGGGTGCATGCCCCGCGGGCAGGCCCAAAAAAGAAGGAGAGCTTAGTCCGTTTCTGTTTATATACCAATTAAACGAGTGGTAAGGGTTATCGAATGCAATGGTGCTGTTCTCCCTCTCTCTTTCTCTCTTTCGTTCTTTGTGTGTAAGTATATTTTTATTTAATTTAAAATTTATTTTAATGAAAATCAATTGAATAGATTCTAAATTCTAAGTTAACTACTACTTATTAATATTTCTGCCGCAAAAACACGATAACTAAAATTATAATTTTAATATTAATTTATTACATAAAGTATATACATATATATATATTGAAAAGAAAGTATATAATGAGTAAGCAATCATATAAAAGTTGATGGATTAACATGATATTAATAATATAACATCAGTATAAGAATTATCTCTTTAGTGTTTACGGATATTGTTTATCACAAAGTTTTTAACATAAGAATTACTTTTCCGCGTAAAGTTACGATTTTGTTCAAAAAATTAATTTCATCCAATTTAAATTAAATAAAGTAATGGCCAGTCACTTTATTTTCTTTTCTTACATTTTGTATTCTTTTAAATTCTGGTTGTAATTTATGACGGGCCTATGAATTAATTTAATAAAAATAGTTTCATTTTTCTTTGTGTTAAATTATATCTTGACAAAAGTATCATTACGTTTTTAACTATTGGTTTAGTATAAATAGCAAAAGCTTTTTATACAAAATTATTACAATTATTAAAAAAATAAACGTATGTGTAATTACTTGAATTTTTCACTGATTTTTTAAATGATCACAAGTTATAAAATCGCTTCAAAGCCTTTCGCATTAATCATTGTAATCGTTCATCAACTATCGACAAAGCGAATTTAAAGTATATGCATGCAAGGCTAAGTAAGCGATGGTTGTTCCAGTTTCTTCTAATTTCTTGTAAATAATATAACTCGATGAAAGTAATATTGTAAGAATATAAATATAAATATTCAAAAAATCGTTGTTTAATTCGCAAATTTTGAATTGGGATCGAAATCAACGATTCGCCTAAAATGTATTATAGTATTATAATGTTTTAATTGTATCGAACCTTAGAAAGTATACAGTTTAAATACCCAACGTTGTACATAATAATAATAATAATAATAATAATTATAGTAATATTTGTTAATAGATAGTCAATTTTTATTAATTTTGAAAAATTAAGTTTAGTAAAATTACGTTTTCTATTTTGTTCGTGTATGGTATGCCTTTGAATGAGAATGTTCACACTAATGATAAAAATCAGATTCCTTGTCATAATTAGTTATTACACAATTCGGTAGATATATAAAAAATAGTTTCATGTTAATAAAAATTGATAAAAAGGAATTTGTTAATAGTCCAAACAAATATAAATAATTTTAATTTCTGATTTTAGTAGTAAAAATTAGACATTTTTTCATAAAACATTGTATTTCGATTTTTAGTATATATAATTTTGAGGCATATTATTTGAATAATAAAATGTTTCATGTAAAACTTTGAATTGTTTTACGCAAAAAATACACGTATTTTAGAAAAGAAAATATTTTCCATAGAAATCTATGTATTAGAAAGTACTAAGTCAAGTAGTTATCAAATTTATAATTTATATTCATTTCATAAAAAAATATAAAGATTTATAATAATGAATCCTCAAACCAAGTATATACATTATAAACGCAAGTATGAACACGCTTAACTGATGGTATGTCCCAAATCGAATACCCGGTTAATAATGAAGTAAATGACCATAAATTTTTGAAAATACTTATGCAACCCTGATAGTAAATCAAATTTTATTGTTGAAAATGTGTTACGCTAGATATATTTTGCTACTGTACAATTAATTTGGCTAACTACTACAATTAATTTTGTTCGCCCCTAACAAAGTCTAGTCAATTATATAATAAATTTTGATCCTATATGTATATATAATTATTTTCAAAATTTACTTCTCTAATAACTGAAGACTAAAAGCAATGGCAGTTCAATTAACACACGAGTAAATGACTGATGAAATTGTTAACCGGCTATTCAGTAACCGATCGATTGGTTATCAAAAAGCTCTAAGACACGCATAATGTATGTATGTATGATAAACAGTAATGCTTTAAATTGAACAAAAACTCAAGGTGTCGACGTGTAATTTCGCATGTAACTGATCATATACTTAATATGAGAAGTAATTAAAATATCAGTTAAAGACATGTATGACGCTGTAACATTGTTGAAACGGTTATTAAAGACGTCATTGTTACCGAACTATAACGATCTTGTTTGTTTATGCAGTTCCCCTTCACAATTTACTTTTACCTTGTAACATCTAATGCGAGTGTTTTTTAATAACGAAATCACTAGCTTATTTTATTTAAGATGTATTAAATAATAATACTTATATATAATATACCAATTTAAAAAAATACGATCATCTAACATCGTAAAATTTCGAAAAAAGCAGCAGCAGCGCGTCGGGTTCCTTGTATAAACTCAGGCTGTCCTATAACCCCGAAATTACCTTAACTTACAGACGTAACAAAATTCGCATCTCAAAAAGCAAAACAAGTACAAGGCACATAGAATTCACGTACAAAGCTACATAGCGTTTGCGTATCTCGCGGTCATTAAAATAAGCGTGCGTGGCGTATAATATCCGAAGCCGTGAGTGATCCGCTTTCGGCGCGCGTGTCGGGCCCAGGCGCAAAGAGCCTTGTAATCTCTAAATCCGATTACCCGCCTCATCGGCAGACAACAACGGGAGAACGGCCACCCTTCGAAAGAGAGAGAGAGAGAGAGGCTCAAGGGATACTCGCACGCGGGCTCTGGGTTTGCCTTTTTTTCTCGCTCTTCCGACACTTTCCGCGCACGTGGCCACTTCAAACGGTCTTTCCCGTCTTTTTGCTCTCTTCGCTTTTCTTTTGCTCTGACGCCTCGGCATTATCGCTCTCTAGACTTCATTTTACGCTTCTAACGCTTTCTTTGGCTTGCTCGTAAGAGTTTAAATGCTGGGCTTGTTTTAAGCTCTTTGGAATTTTCCGTTTTGATGATTGGGTAAATGATAGTCTTGGGATTTAAGTTAATACAGAAATGTTATTGATGTCAGTATTTTTGTTTGTGTAGATTTGTATTTGTAGTCAAGGCGAAGAATGAAATGATTTACAAAGATGAATGTTCAAATAAAATCTACGCATAGTTTCGCAGGAGAATAATGTTTGAAATTACTTGAGAATGTAAGTTCAGGTGCATAAAATAATCATCCAATATTGATTGCAGTAGTTCTCGATGCAAATCAACGCTACTTTCAAAATGAGCACAAATCGAAGCAGGCGTGATACACAAGTGCTATGTTACTTGAACCTGAACAGTGTTTATTTTGACCTGGTCTACATAGCTTGACATAATCAATAAGACATACATATCCTTGTTACACTTTAATAAAACTTTAGATGTTAAATGGAACTTCGTAAGAGGCTCTTGACCAAAGCAATTATGCAAATAAATCGCCAAATTATTTTGTCAATGAATTTGTGAAAGAATATTTAAAGTCACAGTTTTTTTTTCATTTATTTTTCATTTAGAAAACACAACAATCATTTCCCTGCCAATAGAATAACAAACTTGATGAATATGAAAGTGGAGGAGGAAACATTTTCTTTTACATACATATCTCTCGAAATTCCAAAATTAAATTGAAAAGCCATCAAACAATCGGGGCTCAAGTGTTTCCGGCTTACCAAAGCAAGCAGGCGAAAAATTTAATTTCAACTGAAAAAAAAGCTACGGGGCTCGCATAATCCCATATCTATGAAGCGGTTTAATATTGTCAACAGAGCCCGACTCCAAAGGTAATCCGTCGTTTATTGGCACCGGTACGAACTCGACAGTAAGAACGGAATAAGCCGGCCCGGCTAGGTATGCAATTACGCGAGCGGCAGCGCAAAAGGGTAGAGAGACAAAGACCGTTGAGTAGAATGAGCCGCGGTTATATTGTTCGCGTACGACGGACGCGTAATCGCAGGGTCGATGCCTACGCTCCCGATCGCCCCGGCACGTTCTCATCGAGAAAAGAGGGCAAAGTAGCCCCGTTTTAGACGGGGCGGAAGGACGCGCTTCGTGACAATGCACTACCACCCCTCCTCCCCCCCCCCTTTCGCTTCGCTACACCGTAGGATGGAATTCGAACAAGTGTCAACACTAACCCTATCAAAGTGTAATAATATTTATATTAGAATTCAGCCCCAGAGGGTCGCCACCGCTGTTCGTATGTTGTATGAAAAGGGGGGACGGAACGAATACACTGAAAAACTTTTGGCGCTGCTAGTGCCCTAGGGGTGGGTAATCCCGCCTTCAGCACAGCAGCACTATTTCGGCGTATTGAGTGCGCCGTTTTCAGGCGTATTCGAGTCACTCCTATTAAATAGTTATAAAAGTACCCTATGTACCTATGTCGGAAGGGGGAAACCAAGAATTTTTGAGAACCTGGTTTAAAACTTACGAAGCGATTATTTCGTAAACTAAAAGTCTCAGAATTAAAAAGACGCGATTTTTAGATCACTCGCGGAGCATGATCCTATAAGCGACAGAGCACCGTCACTAACGGTGACTCCGAGACAGAACAAGTTTGAAATAGAGATAGAGCATCATCATTGCCAATTCTCTATCTTTCTTTCAAAGGGTGTCCGTTCTTCTGTTGTTGTCTGCCGATGAAGCGACTAATAGGATTTAGATATTACAAGGTTCTTTGCGCCTGGGCCCGACACGCGCACCGGAACCGGATCATTCACGGCTTCCGATAGTATACGCAGCACACGCTTATTTTAATGAACCCGCGAGATGCGCAAACGCTATATAGCTTTGTACGTACGTGCTGTGCACCTTGTATTTCTTTTACTTTTTGAGATACGACTTTTATTAGGTCTATAGATTAAAGTTGTTTCGGGGTAATATGAGATAACTAGGAGGGAATGGTTTTAGCGTGGGAAAGATATTATAGTTTCTTTGGTTAATAAATTTATCGTTTACTATGTACTACACAAAGACAAACTTACAACGCAGGTTTTAATAAATTATTTCCTAGGAGTATTTTAATGAAATTGTGTGCCATTCATTTTACTAAACGAATCTAATATATTAATCCAGGGGAGAGGCGGTTTCGGGGGGGTGGTGGGCACTGGTATAAGAAAGAAATCGTTGCATTATCCCAGGCGTCTCTCTTTTCTTCGACTCACCTCTCTTTCTCTCTTTTTCTTCTTGCATTCTTTTTACGAGATAATTTCGACCGCTTTTGTGGACGATGTAGCAATTTCTTTTTTTCCTCGGGCCGTCCGTGCGGACGAGCCCCCTCGGATCTTCCGGGCTTCTCCTCGAAGCTGCGGCGCTCGGTAGACGAGCGAGAACACGATCTCATTTTATCTCCTCGCAGCCCCTTGTACTACGCCCCCTCCCCTCCTCCCCAGCACGACTAGCACGCCAGACCTAAAGGGGATGGCGCAGGAGAGAAAAGAAGAGAAGTGCGCGAGTCCCAAAGAGAGATAGGACACGCGCCCGCCATCCAAAGGACCACCGCCGCTGGCTAACTACCCGATTCCCATCTCCTCCCTTTCTCCCTCTTTCATTGTTCTGCAATTTTCAGCCCGACGCTCGAGCGCGAAACTTTTTCGCTTCCCGTTTTCCTTAACCCTCCCCGAGTTTGCGATCACTTTGTGGCTTGTCTCCTTCATCCCCCCCCATCCCTCTATTTCGAATTCGCTCGTTTGCTTTTCGTGTTTGCTGCTCTATGGCTCTATTGTTACTAAGGCCTGTTGAACAATTCGATTCTTATTGCTCGCGCAAATTTGTCTATAGTATAGTACAGGAGTTGCGGCTTATCGACGCAAGATATTCTTATAACGCAGCTAACTTTGTTACCTCGCAGGATACCTTTATCGAGTATCTAACGACGTTTAAACTATGATGGAACTAGAGGCTAGCCACAATTAAATATTAATCCACTCACCATATCAAATTATAAGCGTATCGAAATTGCAACCCCAAAAACAATTTATTCGCGTATCACTAATTAATGATCTAAAATTTCTTGATTACAATAAAAACAACAATTCTGAATACGAGAATCCGTTATAAAGGAGCTCCACAGTCCATTAGTTGCTCTCAGCATCGTGAGCCATTAATTTGTAATCCCCTTTTCCCCTGGCAACCCTCAACTCCATCCTCATTGAAGGTAGTACCGCCTCGTCATGCTTACCGCTATCCCATTGAAAAGAGACTCACCGAGAGAGAGAGAGAAACCGCGTGAATCCAGCAGGAGCGCATCAGCATCAACAGATCTCCATGTGGAACATCTCACTTCAGTCGGCCTGGGTTATCTCTCTCTCTCTCTCTCTCTCTCTCTCACCCCTCCGAACAAAAAAGTAGCTATACGAGCGAGCTACAATTATCGACGCGTCCCATCAATCAGTCTGACTGCTACGTGCTACTACTCGAGGGCGAAAAGAGAGGGCTACAGCCAGCCGAGAATCGTACGGGGCCGGTTTCCCTCGGTGGCCGATAATAAAGCCTAATGAAAGCCAGCCACGGAAAGAGAGCTGCGTTCGCGAAAGCCTCGGCTCTCTCCCCTCCTCATCCGTCTTCGCGGCTGAGTTGCTCCGTATATAGACCCTCGGTTATCAAGGAAACGGCCAGTAGTGCGAGGAGGCTGGACCGAGCAAACGCGAGACCGGCAGAACAGCTGTACAACTGCAAGGGGCCACCCTTCTCTCTTGCTACGCTCAACGAGCACAAGCAGCAGCACACCCTTCCTACTCTACCGCACACGCGACAATTTGTCAAGTTGCACACCTCTGCACGCTCCTTCGGACACCCTCCAGTCTCCTATATACATGGGGGGGAGAACATAACGATGGAACGTAGAAAAGGAGGGAGACACAATGAAAGGAATCTTACGTGCGCGACCGCACTGACATCGTGTTTTGATAAATCGCGCGAAAGATGTGGCTCGATTTCGGGAGATGAGATGAGAAATGCAGGCTTTTTTCACGACATTTTTTTCTCCTTTTTTTTTTTGTTTGAGGCGAGAAAAGCTTTTCCGGTGAATTACGCCGCTTCGCATGAGGCTTGAGATGTCGTGATCGATTTGGACTAGTTTGGCTTGCGGTGTATACGCGTCGGAAATTGTTTCGAAGGTAAAATGATAAGGTTGCTTTTATAGGGTACCGAGTTGAGTAATGAAAATGTTCGTTTCTCCCGATACGTCCATTAGATGTATTAAATATTCCCGAGGAAATAACAACGTCGTTGCTGGTCACATATCAGTTTTGTTTAGGCCTCGCTATACGAGTTAATTAAAATGCGGCTGGATGGACTACATACTCGATAGAATACATTTTTCCATTAAGAACTTCTTTTTTTTCACAAGATGTATATATTCGACGCGCAAACTTTACATTCTTGCATTTATCATGAATCAAATAGCGATAGCACCCTGCAATGCACCGAGTCATATATATAGATATCGCGTATCACCCCTATTGCTATCAGTACGTCAATCTCGAATGACCAACAAAAACCATCAAATAATTTCTAGCCAAAATAGTATCAATGTCAATTTGAAAAAGAAGTATAGTAGGCCACGTGCACATCCCAAAATAACAACGGAACAACATATCCACGAGTCTACGTTTCCAACACCGGCCAAGCTGTTAGGTCGTTGATGGTGTGTTGTTGGCGGGGGGTCATGGCTTATGGAAAGTCTTTATGGGGAGAAGGAAGGGCGAGAGGGGGGGTTTAGATCCTCGCAAGCCATAATACATGTACATCACGTGCGGGGCAGGCTGGCTACAGGCCGTATTCCAAACGCAGGCTTGCTACTGGCGTCTTTCGCTCTCTCTCTCTCTGCTATCACGCGATCTCTGTACCGTCTATATAGTGTTGTCTCTCCCGCACTACCGCAGCCAAATCCCCGACGACGAGTGCAGAGCCGCAGCTCTCTCGCTCGCTCTGCGAATCCATCTTTTGGCGTCGCCATGGCAACGCGTGAAATGGTTATTTATTCACGGCGATTCGCCTCCGGCCTCTCTCTTTCTGCCGGTGCGCTGGGGTTGCTGCCGGCACGAATAGGTGAGGCTACATAGTAACCCAAGCTCTCTCTCTCTCGACAGCTCCTGCCCCATCGGAGGTTGTTCTGGCTGGACGATCGACGACTTTATGTAATTCGAAAACTTTATTATCGATCGCGAAGCGACTCTTCGTGTGTGGGGTGTTGCAGGATGTTTGGATATGTGTTCCATTTCGTGTTTTCAAAATACTAATGAACCTAGGGGCTGCTGCTGCTGTTCAGCAGTGCGTATAGGTAGCGCGAGGGGTGTTTTTTTTTAGGAGCCAGTGTTTTGTTTCGTTTAATTTAGCCTGTTGTGTCTAGATCGAACTTTATGGACTCTCTAATGCAAGCATAATATTTATCAAGCGTAAAATTTGTTGGAAATTTTATTGTTTACATAAGAATACAAAATAAAATAACGTTTACGATCTGTGCTTTTCTTCCGTATATATAAAAATTCCAAACGCAACAGACGAAAGTAAATAAAAGAAAAATATCAACTTGTGTAAACGCGCTAGAAGGAAGAGAGCGAGATAAAATATCTTTTCATTGCAAATATCCGTATGGGTATAGGATCACACTTGTTCGCATTAAGTCATCCAAGATACACAAGAGATACATTTTACTTACAAAGTTAGCTCTGGGGAAATACGGCCGACAAAGCGATAGCCCGAGCATCGCGCTACTGTATACGTATATATACAGATCCATACCCCATAGAGACTCCTTGGCCTTTCACCCCTCGCGAAATTTCGAAGCCGTCGCTTCGAATCTCCGCGGACGGGCTCTCTCCGAAGGCATAACGTCAATTAATCGCGCCCGGTCAATTTAGAAGGTTACCGGGGATCTTGGACGCAGACAAGAAAGGGAGAGAGTAAGATAAAAGAGCCTCGTGGAGCGAAGGCGAGAGAATCGGGCGCTAGAGCCGGATGTAATCTTATTTGTCACTGTCGTTTTCATTATACCTCACCGAAATGATGCGCTGACGCTTGCGGATGGATTTTCGCTTGATCGTCCGATAAGAGAGCTCGTTTTATCAATCCTCTCTTATATTGTGACTGTTCGTTATAATTTTTAGACGATCACTCGTTTTGAGTGTATTAATTACGAGCGAGAATTCGATTGCGTAACGGGCATAATGTAATTGGGCATCCTATGTTTAAATCATCGCTGGCAAATGAAATTACGTTTATACACTGGAACATTGATTAATTGGATAAACCAGAATTTCTGAAAGAATTTCATTAAAACTTTGCGATTATTACTGTTTTGCACATTGTGCTCATCAATCTAAAATGGCAAAATTTTAAGTACAAGATTTGTAGGTGTAATAAAACGCAGAAATGGGCAATAATTAATCTTGAAACCGCAGAGAAATTAATATGGCGGATAAATGTACAAAAATTTGCTTCAACGATATTTCACCGGTACGAAATCTGACTTTATACGAAATTCTAATATCGCGGCAACGTAATCATTCGTAATTAATACATTAGATTGTCCGGCACATTGACCTCGTGTCCGGCTACATGAGTTTTATGTACCTTTCTCTATCTTTGGGCTCTTTCTCGTGCTGCCGAAGATGGTATCGTTACCTTCGGGTCTGCTGTACATTTGTTTCTTTTCTAGATTAACGACCGCCTGCTTTCAGGAAAGGCTCGCAAAATTTTGGTTTATTAAGCTCGTTTACGCTTTCGAGGAAAAATCGAGGATACTTAGTTTATTTAATTTGTTTTTTTTTTCAAAGAAATTCAAAATTTAGCGAAACGATTAAAATTTAATGGGAGCAAGGATAAAAACGCGCTAACGTATTTTAAAGGCAAAACTTAATTATTTGGCCGGTGCACATGCTAATAATAAAAATTGCAAAGTGCAACTTAAAACTTGGTTCGTTTTCATTTTTCGCTTAAAACTTTTTTCGCCGGCGCTTTTCTTATTCAAGGCAAAAGATAATTGCAGTAGTTAAGAGTCTTAGCAGGGGAAAAAAAGGAAAGGTTCGAAACAATGTTCAATTTGAAAATAAAATAAAAATGGATAAGCTGCTTAGCTAGCGTATCAGCACTTTGTATTAATGAAAGAAGAAGGAACTTCTCGGTAGCGGTAAACTGTAAACTTATATATACAACTGCTAAAGTAACGTCAACCGTAAAAAGCGTCTTTTCTTACAAAATTTTCCCTAACCCCATGAAACTACAGCATACCCTTCCCCATCCATCATCCATTACGCGATAATCCCCGCGTCCCATATGTACACGTATGCATTATTACGTAAAACACACATGCAACCCCTTACAAGCTGAAAACACCTCGAGCGCCTAATACACACACACACACACACACACACACACAAACACACACACACATACACACACACACAACGTCGCATTGAATTGAATCATGTCGTCAGATCGGACGCGTATTAATTGCCCGCGCGCACCAACTGACGCGACTGACAAATAATAGTCCAAGACCGAAAAAGAGAGCCGAGAGGGGGCGAAAGAGAGGGCTGGGAAACAAGAGAGGCGGCTGTAGTGCAAGTTGAAGCGGCAAGGAAAAAGGAGTCTGAGAAGAGAAAAAGCCACGGAGCAGGCCTCGGAAATCGCAGGAACGAAGGGCTGGCTGGCGACGAACAAAAGCGGAGGCTCAAGTGGTCGTCGCTAGTGGCATTGTCGCCCTCCGGCGAGAACCTGCGCTAAGGATCTGAGGAGGGTGGGTGGAATCGTCGCATTGGAGGGGTCGCGTATATAGACGCGCTTCCGGAAAACACTCGAGAGCCCGGGGACCACTGCTCGTCCGGAAGCTCGTAAATTCGACGCTTCCGAGATATGGCAGGTCTTTGTCAGCCAGTGGACTACCCCTCTCTCTCTCTCTCGCGAATACAGAGCTTAATTATGCCCGAGCGTATTCGGAGCGATTACCAAAGCATTTCGTAACGCTTGCGCAACTATGCGGGCCCTACTTTGTCGAATGAGCTATTGTTCTCCGAAGAAAAGTCGCCGGGGGATTGCTCGATTATAAATATTGTTCAATGGCTCTTTAGCGAGACCCTCTTAATTATCCGGATGTGAAAGGTTTTTCCCATTTTCGCGCGATCGTCAGTTGCAAAACTGCGCGCTGACGGCTGTAGATTGGGGCGTCATGTAAAATTCTCATGTAAATTTTTTCAGTGGAATACGCTTTGATCGAAATATCGTGTATAAAGACAGGATTCAGCGGTGACGTGTAATCCAGACGATACATTAATAATGCACTTTGATATACACGCGGGGATCGAAATTCATTCGAGCTCCCCGTCGAAATGCGAAGAACAAGATGGATGAGGTCGATATTAACTTTCGGAGTTTCCGTAATAAAATTGTCGTATCAACGCCGGCGACTTTATCAAGCTCGCAAGCCAAGACGGTTTGTATGCGTACAGTCACGAAAAGTGCATGAGCAAACGAGTGACGTCGTTATTAAGGCTAAACGAGGCGCATCAAACGTTATTATCTAGAAAGCAGCGGGGAGGGGGGTACATGTACAACGGACAAGTTTATATACGTCGAGAGCATAATAGCGCAGTGGAGATGCGCTCATTGCGATTCTCAACGGCGAGGCAAAAGACAGCGAGTAAAAGAAAAAAGGTGCAACGGAAGGATCTCCAGGGAAGCGGGCTACGTTAATAACGTATTCATATCGGCCGGCAGGACGAATTTATCTCGCGAGAATCGCGGATGCCCGTCACGCGCTCTCCTCTCGCAAGAGCCCGCGACAGGGGAGCTTCTTATACAGCCCAAAGAGCCGACGCGCGCACGTGCTCTCGGCCGGCTGGTTTCATTAGAGAGAGCCTCGGGAGAGAGAGAGAGCGAGCAGTGGTAGGCAAGAAAGTCCGCCGAATCAATCCTCGGCCCTGGGGCGTAGATCCAGGCTGGTCATTAAAGACGACCGGGGGGTGGTGGCGGGGGATAACGACGCGTCGTCGGTTAATCAAGTCATTTCGCTCCTACGGGACGGGAATGGCTATTTGCCGCTCTGCTCCACCCCCCCCCCTCCCACACTGCGACGAATCTGCCGAGCGACTTCATCGATTTCCTCCATCCCCGTTCCGACTTGGATAGAGAACTTTTTTTACGTGGATTCTAGGATCGTACGTGAAACTCGAAGGAGGCGGAGAATAGAAGATGGAAGACTTGGACTAGATATAGGTTTACGAGACTTTGGCGAATGAGACACCCGCCGATGAGCTTTTGTGATATATTTCGTTGAATTTTCTGACGATTCGAGCGGGCGATTGGATATAATAGTTGATTTTAAAAGAGGAAAAGTTGTTAGCGCGATAAACAACGAACTTTCATCGGGGCGATATTGATTTATCAGATTTAGCTAATCGGGCACATGAATAATTCCAGTCTCGTATATGAGAAAATTTATGCGTTATCTTGCGACACTTATTGGCTTTGATTAAAGGCACGCTATGTATATACGGATGTACGCTCGAATTCGAATCTTAAACTGCGCAACCTTCAACATCCTACAGCCTTACGAGCATCGTCGATTTATTTTTCCTTAATAAATCTCAACGTCGCCGAGTGAGAAATCCTTGTGTGAAAATTTCGCCGAGAGGCCCGTACTGTATTAGATACAGAAAGAGAGAGAAAGAGAGAGAAAAAGATAGGATGAAGGGTAGGGTGCGGTGGTAGTGGGGTGCGAGAGAGGCGGACTTTCATTTGCACGTCAGAATAAGCCGAAATAAATCATAAATATTAAATGAGGAGGATTTCGAGTCAGGGATTACGAGGGTCGCGCGTCGCGCACCGAGCGGAAATTGTAAAGTCCCCCCCTCCTTCCCTCCCACCTACCCTCCTGTTGCCTCCAGTCCGCCTCTCGTCCGTACGCCTCGTCGGAGTCGGGAATTTCAATGACAATAACGCCCGAGCGAGCCCATCCGTGCCGATTCCAAATCCAATTGGCGCGTTCGTCTCCCTATACTCCTCGACCCCCCTCCCCCGCCGTTTGCAACAGCGAAGAAAACTTTTTAAATGCCCGCGATAAAGGGAAACATTTATTTGTGTGTTCCTCCGCCTGGCGCTTCTCGTCATCGCCGCTCCTAAATAATAAGCTGACGTTTCGTGCGGGTTTACGTTACTATACTGAGCTGACAATGCCATTCGAGTGTTTTGTGATCAGGTGAAAGCTTGAAAAACAATGACGCGCGAAATGCGAATGAATAATAACATATTGCTGTTTGCTAGAAATTGAATAAATATGATAAATTGTCTATATACGACAAATGAATATGCGTTGATGGGAAAATTTGAAAAAAAAGGTTGTAGCTTCTGCGATATTCATGCAAAAGACGTAAGGTAAATACGAGTGGTATACACTTGGGCAAACTACGGGTGACATTCAACTGTTCCCTATTGCGGCCTGTATACTTTTCATCAATAACAAAGTAACGCAGCAATCAAATGGAGAAATTGAAGAATCGAAGTTTATGTCGATTTTCCAAGTAAACAATTATCTCGCTTTTGAAATTTTAATCAAATAATTATCACCGTAGCCATTACGCAACGCGAATAAAAACGCTTTTGCCCATCAGACCATTTTTGAAAGAAAAAATTTTAAAAAAATCCGCAAACACATCCGGGCAACGTCATCCACCAACTATCCGCTATTTTTTCCACCGCACACATCCGACAGTTTCATTCAGCAAGTGAGCAACCTCCGTACCCTACACGTAAACCAAAAAACCGGAGCACCTGGGCAAGGATACGCTTGCTCTAAAAACAGCCTCTAGCGAAAGGAAAACAGCGGCGAAAAAGGAGCCGGGGAGCCTTCCGCCGCCGTAAAAATAAAACATCGCTCGAGAATACGAATAGAGGGTTGGAAAGTGCAAAAAAAAAGAAGAGAAAAAAAAGAACCTGTTGGCGCGATCTGGGCACAGTCGCTTCTCCCTTCCATCCGCAAGGGCCGCTCCCCGCACGCGGGCGCAGTGTGGCGCGAACAATGCCGCCTCGTCCCCCTCTGTACACCACAGTATTCCGGCTGCCTAGCTATATACGCCTATCTCCCTTTCTTTCTCCCCCCCCCCCTCCACCCTCTCCCCGTCTCGCAACGGCGCATTAAGTCGCATAATTGAGATTTATTAATATAGAGCCCGTAGCCCATGGAGCCCCCGTATATATACTTTTCGCGTTATCGCGGCCTCTGGCCCCTCGTTACGCGCCTTTACACGTCCGATCGAGCCCTATACTCGCTCCTTCGTCCTTCTATTCAGATCGAGCGCGTATACAGTGGAGGAGAGAGAGAAACTCCTCGGCAATCCGGACACGTGCTTTTCACGGCTTAGCCAATTGTGTAAACTATATGCGTCGTTTTGGCTGTGTTGGTGTTAGGAAATAAACTCGTATCCTCGTTGATAAATATTATGGTGCCAAAAAAAAGGTTCAATATGATGGGTAGTGTAATACCCCTGCCAAAAATCGCGAGTTTCATTAGAGACGCTCTCGGTCGTAAACGTTAAGTAAACAGCCGTTAATAAAACCGCCAACGATCAGTCATAGCCCAGGCGTTTAATGAAACCTTTCACGAGGCTATGAGCCAGGCTTTTCGGGGCTTAACGGGGGGCTAGATAGTCGCAAAGATTTATCAAAAATAATTTAACAATTTTCATATCACGCGATGCCTTAGAAAATAAATGAAAAAAAATTTTTGTTTACAAAAGTAATTTAAATCTACACTGCGCAGTTGTAATTTTTCAAATCAGCGTCTTAACAAGCCTAATCGTTTACAGAAATTACTACCTGCACTTGAAAAAAAGAAAAAAACGTGCCAAAGCATATACTTTGTAAATATAGCTCTTTCAGTTGCACAATAATAGTAATAAATACAGCGGCGGCATTCAACAGCCTGACGTAACTCGTATCAATTAAGATGCTTGCGTGAGTTGATAGTGTGTAACTACACACGTCTAGCATTACTAATTCATATCCAAGTGTTGTAAAAAGCCTCTGAAAGGCTTTTTATGAGAATTATCTGTTTTCTCTTATTTCTAACTATTTTGAGAGGGATGTTTACAATTTTGTGCTTTACTCGAAATTGACATTTTTAAAATTCCTTATTCTCTTCTGTTTATCTTTTAATAGCTAATGTTGTCAAAAAATATTCAAAAATAATTATCCATTGTATCAAAATTAAAATGTTCCCCGCACGTAATGATAGACCACATAATACACTTCATTAACACAGGCTGATCGACGTCAAAGTGTCAATAAAAAAAAAAAAAAAAGAATTATAATATACAGGACGAATTTCCAATACTCCATAACTCAAGCTGCCACCTCAAAATTGCACGCAAACCCGCTTTTTACATAACGTCGACGAGCAAGCGCGTATGCGTTTCTTCGAAAGGCACGAAAATTAAAGAAAAGCAAAGAAAAAAAAACATAAACAAAGAGAGAAAAGTTCGAAAGTCATATTCCGTGGAAGCGCCAACTCTCCTTCCTTGATGATGGTGATTCATCATTTTCAGCAAAATTATCGGCGTATACACGCAGTCCACTTTTCTCTCTCTCACGCTCTCGCACAACGGTTAAACCTGTTATTTGACGCTTGTAAGTAAACACAAAAGTTATTACAACGTCCATATACGTGGAGAGCGCGCGTACAGACGGTAGCCAGGGCGTAATGTCAGGCCGACGGTATAAGTAATCACTCTGGAGGAAAACGTATTTTTCTTCACGGTCCTTAGAAGTAATTCAAGTAGTTATCCGCGGCGCGCGCGCGGGGGAATATCAAAGTTGGATTGCCAGGCTGCGCGAAACTTTCCTTTGCCAATTCTCCCCCCGGCTCGACGTTAACGTCGCCCCAACACCCCAGCGCCTTGAACGCGAACCCTTTTCGATGCGCATCGTAAACTCGCTCTCGTCATTAAAGCGATTAAAAATCGTAAAAGTCTCCCTCTATACCACGAGGACACACGCGCACTTGTCTAAAATATGGTGTGTATGGTCGACTGTATAAACAATCACCCTTAGCCGACTTTTGTGCTGCGTTTATTCTCAAAGAAATCATAATTCCAGATCCATGAATTTAGGAGTCGAGCTAACGGATAAACAGACGCTCAGCTTGTAGAAAGTAACATAGAAGAGCGGCTTGTTTGAAGACGCATTTGATGCGCCCGTAAGATCCGTCTGGCGTAAGGAGGCTAGACGGGGAAACAAGCGTGACAGAGTAGGACGAGCGTAAGCGTCATTACTCGAGACATATCTTTTATTTATCGTAAAAGGGAGATACCAGAGAGAGAAAGCTCGTCGTATTTACGCGAGGGTGGGGAAGGGAGGACAAGCGCGGGGGTAAAAAAATATACGAATGAGGATTAGGCGGGTAGAGACGGCGGTGGTGGAAGAGGAAAAGGAGAGCGGGATCAGCGGAGTGGCTGATATGTATTTATTTTGCTGTTGCAGAGGGATGGCGGGACTCCGTTGTCGGGACCTCGCGCCGCTTGCTGTCCACCATCGGCAGTCTCTCGAGGGACAACTCACCCTGCCCCTCTTCGGTAAGTATACACACGAGCTCGCATACATACACACACAGAAGCACACACGAGAGTACACGCTAGTCGTTCTCTATGCTGGCCGGAGATAGAGCCAATGATGGCCAACGGCCCTCGGACACCGCTCCCCGGTCCAATTACGAGATTAGCACCGGACTCTGGACTACACGGCCCCTTCTCTGCCGCTCTCTCTCTCTCTCTCTCCTCCTTTTTATTTTTCCACTCTCTCTTGTCCTCATCTCCCTCCTTCTCTCTCTCTCTTTTTCTTTCTCTCCCAATTGATTTATTCGGGCGCAAAGTGCGCGCCTAACGAGCGACACCCTACACATCCAACCCCGCGGCTCATCCTTCTTCCCCGGTACTTAATAATATTTGCAAGTATTTAATAAGGGCCCTGTGGGCTATTGCCTTCAAATTAACTGCCTTGGTAAAAATATAGCGAAAGCTGGAGGTAACGCGAGCAAATAGCGTTTAAGCCGACAGGTGAATTTAACGTACTTAAGGTGCGCCCCAATGTTTTTATATTTTTTTTTAATTTGGTTTGGAAAATTGTAACATCATTAAATTTTTATTATTTTCCACTCGGCGAAGGAATTTACGTTCTGGCCGCTCGGCAGATCAGATAAAAGGGTATTTTCTTTTCTTTTTCCAGGACTGCGCGCGATTTAATTAAAAATAATCATTCCTTTTGTACGCGCGAGCTACAATGCTTTGCTGCTTTCCTCAGCGCCGTACTAAAATAGCAAATGAATCGTTTGTAAGTTGTCCGCTTGTTGAAATGTTATTTTTACTTCAGCACCGCACAGATGCTGTACATACATCGATATACCTCTTTTTTGTTCTTCTTTTATTGTAAACTACACATATTAAGCAAATGTATTAAAGTGTACTATGTATAAAAAAAAAAGTTAGGAGTTTTTCATCGATACACCCCTTTTTATTTTTATTTTTCATCGAGCAAAGTTACACAATGATATACGTATCGATTGTTGCGTATGCAATTGCACGTGCATTTTTAACTACACTAAAAAGAACGGAGAACAAAAGAATAGAAACAAAAGATAATGTGAGCTTTTCGACATGAAAGAATAGAGCTGTCGGTTGATAGTTATTTCTTGCCTATATAATCGAACGAAATTACATCTATCATTTTTTATGTATAAAAAAGAATTATATCTTTTTTACATAATAACCAGCAGTTTGATATCGATCAAAATGACAGTTTCACCACAGCTTAAATATTACACATTGAATTACGTTATATTTTTCATGCAACGACAATAAATTTATATGCTCACTTTTAATATTATAAAACTCTTCAGGTTTTTGGAAAAACAAAATCAAAACAATTCCGGATAAATTACAACGTCGATTATTCATGTAACCAAAATTTTCACTGCCCCATTTTCGTTTTGCGAAACAGTCAAATTGCGTACGCAAATGAAATTTGTAATTAAAATTTGCTTCCGCGCTTCGCTAAATAAATTTTCCGTTTTAATTATCATTAGCGAGGATACCATTTGGCATTAAGAAAACGCGTTGCATAAGTTAAGACAATTTTCTTTCGCTTTAAAGGCTAAATTGCAAACTTGAGCGGTGCTTAAGTAAGACATAACAAAACATCGGTTGCTTATTAAAAAAAAAGGTTCGGGATATAAAAGTTTAATCCACTTCTAAAGAACGATTTAAAAAAAAACACGCTTCACTCGATACACTCATAAGCTCAGCATTGCTGAAACAAAAGAAAAAAAAGCTCAATTCCGTTAATTAAAAGCTTCGAAAATGCATATCAGTCTTGCCATCATTTAGCGAAAAGAAAAAAAATCTCAAAAGCTCCCCATGCGTATTTCCAAATAATTGAAAATCTGGCTGAGGGGGGAGGGCTACCCTAACCGAGCCTTGTACCACTTAAAACTCGAGCTAGACGAAGAGAGGGTCTCGCCGGTGACAGGGCCATAATTAGAGTAGCGCTTCGCGCACGAGCAAAAATGTGCAAAGTTTGCTCGGCACTCCGGCTAATAAGCTACGATTTCGAATCGTATACGTACACGACTAGGGGGGAAACGAGGCAAGGGGTAGCCGGAGGCTCTCGAACGCCGGGCTAAAAGGACCATCGTACAGTCGGGACTTCAAAGCGAGGCGCGGAGTGTCGCTAACCGAGCTAACGCGGCCGAAGCGCCGCTTCCGATCTCCCCCGGTCCATTTCTGTGATTAAGAGCAAACTCGGCCTGCGCTCCTCATACCCGCACTCCTCTCTCTTTCGCTCACTATCGTCGTGTACTCTCTCTCTGTTCAAGCTGTTTATGGCTCTCTGCAAGCTTGCGCCTCGATCGAGACAAGACTGGTCGGGGAACTTTTGATGCGCGCGTCGCGCTTTAAAGTTCGTTATGGTGTTTGCAGTGTCTATTCAGACTGTTGATTTTCATTTTGCGCTCTGGTAGGCAAATTTCAGCTGCATTTTTATTTAAATAAGCTTGTTTCGACGTTTACTATTTTATCGATTCATTTTTAGGCATAGACAACAATTTGTGATAAACGGAATGTGTTGGACTTGAATAAAAAGCGACGTTTCGGTATATTTCATCGGGCAAAGCCGAAAATAGGACAGTTCGTATATAAATGACTTCCGCGTGGTCCATTAAAACATCTATTTCTATTGTGCACGACAAGTGGCAAACAAAAAGGAGCAGCTCTCCCGTGCCAGGTTAATAAAAAGCCAACGGCGCGCCGCACTTAACGTCCCCGCAACAATTAAATGCGAGAAAAAGCAGGGTCGTTCATCATAAGCCTGCCGGACGATCGGCGGGGGGGTTGATTTTCAATTACCTCCCCAATTATATAAGCGTACGAGGATCGGAAGTGGCGCACGAGAAGGAGGAGGACACAAAGAGCCGGGGAAAGGCACGCCGGAAATCCGCGCGCGTAAAAGCTATCCGCACATTCGTCTTCCGCGCTACGCCGGCTCCCGAAAGCCCAGGAAAAGGCCTCGGGGAAAGCAATATAGGCAAAGCGAGAGACTCTCTATGCCAGAGAGCAAAAGGGAGAGAGGAGGAGCGGGGGGGGGGGAGAGCAGAAGAAATGCGGCGTGCCCGTGCTAACCGCATTTCGGGGCTAGGCTGTGGGGGGCGGCATGGCTCGGGATATGATGAAGTGCACGCCAGCAGCCGCGTATTCGGGGCTGTGTGTACATAGATCAAGGGGTTGGAAGGAAGCAGCCCGGGTGGGGGGAGCTATCGGGCGCGAGGGGAAAATTGCGCGTGTCATAATAGAGCGGCAGATGGCACGTGACTCAGGTTCCTCCTCGGAGCCCGCACACCTCGCCCCCGGCTATCTCTCTCGCTCTTACTCTCGCTTGGATTCGTAAATAAATTAGCCGTTATCGGAAGACCCAATGGACTCGTGTTTTTGCCGCTCGATCGTTTTATCACGTAGATGAAGAGAAATTCTCTCTCCCGCCCCCACTTTTTCTCCTCGCACTCTCTTTCTCTTATATTTACGAGCGACTCGTGACGTTGCACGAGGCAAAAAAAAACGACAACTGCGCGATGGAAGAAACCGGGGGTGTATACGGTTTAAAGACCGAGCGGAAGCGCAAGGTGCGGAGGCGGTATCCATTTTCAATCCACCCCCCCCCCCCAGCGAACTTTTGGCCATTGTGGTGGCGCGTGATTTGCCGTTTCAATTTTTAGCGATTCACGTCACGGCGGAAATCGTCTCGGGAAAGATTCAACGCCGAATAGACTCCGATACTATGCGCCCAAGACAAACGCGGCGTGATTAATGATTTAATGGATGTGCTTCAATTGGCTAGCAAATTCGCTAAATGTTTCAGCTAATTCGCTCGCCCCTAACTTATTCACTGTGTACTGCATTAGGCTGACGAGTACAGGTATACAACATGCTTGGTAATCATTGATGAATAAATTGATAGCTCATTGTTTATGAATGTTATAACAAAGTTGCATTAGCTTGCTGTAATTTATAATTTATACATGCAGCGGCAATCAGAGTTTTATAGGTAAACGAGACTCGACGCGGGCTAATCATATTAATTTTCTGATTATACTAATAAAATTAAAGTAGGTTGTAGATCGCAAAATTTATGTTTGCTCACAGTTTCAAGCAATAATTAATAGCAGTTGATCATTAATCATTTTTTGAAATATATTTGAAATATAAAACAAATTAAAATGTAACGCATAATTTTCATCATAAATTATATTAATCGGATGACGTAAAAATGTAATATCTAAAATCCACTCGGTAAATTAAACAACCCAGTCTTTTCACAGCAAACAGCGAAAAATCGAGCGAAAAAGACGCTACGCGCCATAGAATAACCACCTTAGAAAAAAAAACAGAAAAAATAAGCAAAAAAAGAGCCGTGCTTACTGTAAAGTAAATAGAAAGCTCGGGCACGGTGAAAACGTTGCGGGTAGAGGAATAAAGAGCGCTTGTGCCTTGCGCAAAAACATCGGCTCCGTCTAGCTCGAGTCTTCAGAGAGAAAGAGAGAGAGAGAGCGAAGCCCGAGGCTCAACGAAGACCGGGAGTCAAAGGAATCGGGGAAAAAAAAATTGCAGCTAGTATGAAAAGAGGGGGCGGGGTAGGAAGAGGCGGGATGCGGAACGAGCTAAAGCGGGGGGCGGTTGAAGAGGGCTCGGAAAAGGCGCGTTCTCGTATTTGCCCGGCAGGAAGCGCTCTGGCGGTGACAGGGCTGCCGCCGCTACGACTACAAAGATAGGCCCGGGCGTTACTAATTGGAGGGGCGCCGCGGGGAAGGAGAGGACGGACGGGAGGAAGGGAGGGTGGGCCTGGCCCCCGAGGTTCGACGAGGCAAAACCTTGTTATCTCTTAATTGCTACGAGCCTGCGCTCGCTTGTTTTGCATTGATGAGGAAAGGGGCTGAAGGGAGGGAAGTCTGGGGGTGGAAAGAGAGAGAGAGAGAGAGAGAGGCTCGACTGCGTGTATATACTTATAGATCTACGCTCGAATTCTCGACGCGCCCGACTCGTCTGCGATCGCTCGACTTTACGATTATCGCTCTACACCCCCGCTCGCCCTTAGCATTTTCCCTCGATGCTGTGATGGTACGAGCCTCTTGCGAATCTTGAGCATCCCTGACTTTGCGGATCTCGAGCACACGTTTCTCTGACTCTTATCGAGTACTTTTTATGTAAGCTTAGCGGGCTTTAAGATCGTGTGTTTTAAGGGCATTCAAGACACCGTTGAAGCACTTGTGAAGACAAGCTTAGAATCGAACATTTTATTACAGGAAAATTTGAAAATTTAGATTATTAAACAAACTGTAAAGATAAGTTTTTTTTATCGTTATCAAACAGTGCTAAATCCAAAAATAAAAGTGACACGGTTAATCTAAATAAAGGCTGATAAATAAACGAAAACACGAGTGGATGTGCATACTCGAACTTCAATATCACATGGAAAATCCAGACAGAAAGCGGGGGGTGGCTAAATATTAGAACGGATTATAAATAACCGCGGGGCAAAGATGCGTGTCACCTCGGCTGAATCAATAACGAGAAGAAGGAACGTACACATAAGGACACACCAAGAGCGAGTTTCCAAGAAAGTAGGTCGCCGAATAACGACCCAAAAAATAATAATTTCTCTTCTACGAACCACAAAAGCTTTCGGAATCGAATACTAGGTCGCGCGACCAATAGGCTTTCGCAAGTAATTCAGCCTCGAGCCTGCAATCGGGAACCGGCATTTTCAGCTTCTTAAAATTTATAAAATTTCCAATCGTAGAAAGGGTTCGTTAAATCGACTTTATTCAAATCCACGTGCTCGACAGAGCCACTCGAGCCATACCTGTAGGCTCGTTAAAACACCCCAACGACAAAAAAGAAAGTTCAACCTACGCAGCAAAGTGTATAACGCTTTGCATGAGGTGCCGGAAAGAAAAGAGGGGGAGAAGAGAGCCACAAGCCAGGCCACAAGTCGACAAATCGGCTGAGGGAGTTGCTCTCGTATTGTTCGCTCCGTCAGCGACATAAGCACATAACTACGCTAGCGACACGCGGGTTAGCAGGGTGTGTTTTTGTGGGAGACTGGATCGTGTGTTCCGGACTCGCTGGTTTTCCAAATGACCCGCGCGTCCGATTGATTATTATCGCGAAATAGCTCGGGGGGCTTGCTGTTGAGGCGTTCAAACGCAGCGCTCGAGATTACGGGGAAAAGAACGACGCGTGGCGCTGTATAAGGGCGCCGCACGTGTCTCTGCCCCTTGCCGCCAACGGTAACGTCATTTTTATAAGAGGCGCGATACATACGCATTGTGTATATGCTACTGCTTCGTGTCCGATCATATCAGTCGTACACTCGTGCACTTCAATTGTGTTGACAATCGTTATTTTTCCTGTACGATTCTCGTTATTTACTTGATCGCTGCCTATTAATATTCGAGAAACGATGAATGTTTGATACTTCGGATCGTTTATGCATTATTTAAGACGGAAAAAGTTGTAGTTTTAAGACCTGACGTGCGAGGGGGGAGGGTATGTGTAAGGACGCGCAATGAATGTTTAAGGGGGTAAGACAATTTTAAACGGAAATAGAATATACGCTTGCAGCACGAGAGAGATATATTAATAAAAGTACTGTAGTAATTTAATTCAGCTGTTTGAATTTCATATAGAATATCTTGTATGACGTAGTTACCTCTCCAAGTTTGACGTAAGGTGAGGGAGAGATGGCTATATGTGGTTGGTAAGAAAAATTTCCTTTTAATAAGTCATAACATAGAGTATGAAATAAAAATTACGCGCGTATGTTGAAACGAGAATAAAACGGTTTTGTAGGTTACGCGCATAACCGCTGTTTTCTCTCGAAACAACCTATTCCGATTTTAGTCAACATTCAACGTTTCCTACAAACTCATCGAACATTTTTTGTAAAACAACTTGTTAACAATAAAATAGCTCACCCGATAAGCTCAGTTGGAAAATCCGTAAGGCAGTTCCAATAAAAACACAAACAGCACCAATACTATCGCAGCCGAGCTCTAACCTATGCAGTCTCGAGCTCAAACGACGGTATATAGAAAGCCTCGAGCGATCAACTTCCACGCATATACGTACGCGTATCCCAAATAACTGGATGCCGGTCGTCGTACGGAGGAAAATCCGAAATCCAATCGCGTTCACGTCGTCGCCGTCGCCGAGCCGTGGAATTCACATCACGAAACGAATCTGGGGTGGAAGGAGCCTCTCTCGTAACGAGTTCCATTATCAGGGGGCGTCATGAGTCAGTCCGTTCGGAGCGCCCCCTTTTTAACCGTCTTCTCTCCCCCTGCTCCTTCGGGCACTCTACACTAGTTCTCGCTCTTTCTCGCAAACCTACACGCGTTTTTCGCGCGCAGGCCTGCAGTAGTCCGGGATTTCGAATCGTCGATTTGCCATAGTATGCGTGCCGCATAGGCTTCTCTCTCACTCGCCCCTGTCCCTCGCTCTCCTCGTTTTTTTCTTTCTCTACGGATTCCCAAGGGCTTTGCAGCTCATTGTTATGCACCGCTGCAACGGCCCGCTAACGACTTTCCCGCCCGCCCCCTTGGCTTACGTTTTCGATCCCTTTCGCACTTTCCTTCTCTCGCACACGCGCTAGTGTGCTCCCAGTCTTCTTCGAAATCTGACAAGGGCGGCACACAACGACCGAGTGAGAGACGCCCTTGTATGTCCCTGTGTAATCTCGCTTATCTCCCAGTCTCTCCTTTCTCTCCCTCCCTCTCTGTCTCTTTCTCTCCTAATACTCGTATCAATCTATGTACATTTCTCTCTCTCCTTCTCTAAATGACTTATTTTTACTCTTTCGAGTGCTTTGTCGGTCCACCTGCTTATCCATAAATATTCCATTCTGTTTAGTCATTTAATTGTTCCACCAGATTGATACTAATGATATCGTCAACAGAGCATAATTCGCAGTAAGTAGTTTTGCAAACACCTTTAATCCTATAACCTCAAAAATTACATTTTTACAAATTTCGTTGAATAATAAACAATAAGCAGGGTGATAAGGTTATAAGTTGAATATGCTATAAATTTCATTCGTCTTGTTCGATCGATAAACTATCGCGTTTTCGTACACTCCAAACAGTCCAAACGCACCGACTTAACAAACAACTTTAGGCATTAAAAATGTAATCTTAGTTACCTTGAACCGGTCGAAGTGTCGCGGTGATGCCGATGTGGCTCAAATTAGAAAAACAGAATGTGCCCGTGGCTTTTCTGCGAACGCCGATGATGTCCTTTGGCTTGGAGCTTTCCTGGCGGCTGCATCGTCGTCCTGCTGCTCCGTCTCACTCGCTCACCTGTGGCCTAATTGAGCAGTGGATACCGCTTATAATCGTTCAACAATTCCGGGGACGTTCGCAGAAAGTACGGCAGCCTCCAAATTTCTTTAAACGCCCATTCGTGCCTAACTTGTTTACAACGTGAATAGTCGAAAAAATCTATCGATATTTATAGCTTTAATCGATAACATGCCTGACAACCCACACGCCATCAATATTTACCTTATCCATATTGTCCCTTCCCCTTAACAAAACTGCCCAGACCCATAACCTTAATTTCACCCGAAAAATAAAAATGAAAAATAAAAAGAATCCGCCTGCATCGTTATCCTTTGAAAATCTCTCTTTTTCGCTCTTTATCCGCACATACAGTAGATTACGACGTCAACGCCAAAAGCGTTCAAGGCTCCACGCGAGAGAGAGAGAGAGTTGTCAAGGGCGCGCGCAGGGGGTCTCTCTTTAGCGAGTCGTGAATAAAAGAAAAGGCCCCGCGCAAGAAGAAAGAGTGAACGAACGATGAAGAAAAGGAAAGGGGTGGCGGTTAGCGGGGGAGGGCGGAAGGGCGAGAGGAATAGAGAGAAAGAGAGTGAAAGGCAGAGCCCCTCGGCGGCGACGGCGGCGGCTCGTCGACAAACACAGGGCAAACCGGGCAAATTGGCAAACAACGAGGGTGAACGAAGTGGTGGCGGGGGGAGGGAGGGAGTCGCGTGCCTAGTCGGCCGGAGCAATTACGGATTTTGCGTGCGCTCACGGGCGAGCCCGACGCGTCGACGACGTCGCTATATATACCATTGCAGTCCTCGCGGACGCACGTGCTGTACGCTTTTTTTTCCTATTTCCTTCGCCCCTTTCGCTTCGAGACGCTGCCCTCTTGAGATGTACGCGTATGTGTGTGCCGTGTAGGAGGCGAGGGAAAACGCGACTGCCCGAGCGCTTCTTGGTAATTGGAGGCCGAGATCCTTTTTCACGTGGCGCGCATGTACGACTAGAATTGCCGGCTGCCTCGCTGAAACCTTCTTTGTGCGCTCTCGGCGCCCTAATGGCACGCACTTTAACTTGGATTTAGAAGGAAACGAATAGAAGGATTTCGCCTTACGTGTACTTTTCTTTTTCTCTTCTTGGAGCTTTCGAGAATTGTTAGGAACTGATAGAGAAATTTTTTTTGGGGTTGCTGGGATTATTTGTATAGTATTGTTAAATGATTAATCTTGACAAATGGAACATTTGTCAGTGCAATATTAATGACTTGGAGGGGCGGTAGAGTGGTCTTATTTCGTTTTTCGATCTTATATATCAATTTAATATTAAATAGCATATCTATATGCCTGTAATCAATTTACACAGTACAATGCTCAAAGCCGGTATTCGGCTCACTAGAGCGAACTAAAACATGCCGTTTTATTCATGCAGAACGTACACTGTATTGAGAAGGGGCATTATTTTCTCGGGGGCTTATTTTCGGTTTTTCACGGCTTCTGCTCCTTATTAAACGACCGTTAAAGCGCTTAAATAAATTCCCCTTATAAATTCGATTCTCCAGAAAATAATCTTTAAACAAATTTCGTTATGCACACGCAGATTCTCACAGTCAGCAAAATATTGCTAATCCCTGTACAACTCTAACGCGATATCCTTTAGAAAAAAAAGTCAAACGTCGTCAAGCTCGCTCGAGCGGTATAACAAGCATATCTTGCACAGAGAACGAGAAGTGAATTAAAAAAAAAAGGGTAGGCGGAAAAGAAATTTTTTATAAGCGTCCGAACAGGCGTGCGTGTTGTTTTTTCTATAACTCGGCCGTGAAACCCTCGACTGTAAAATAAAGAATCAATCGAGTAACGAAGCGTGCCAGAGGGTTCGGAAGAGAGAAGGAGCGCTAGGGTATACACGCTTGGCTGCTCTCGATGGTACTACCCCCCTTTTTCTCTGACCCCGAGAGTTCCGATGGCTCTAACGAGCTTTGCTGCGTCTGTAAGGCAGGCCGCACGCGGCTTCCGGCAAGAGAGCAGCCTAATGGACTCCGGGCCCGAATTTTTCACGTCCTTTCTACATTGAGATCTGGTCTGCTGAAATTATTCGACAGATGCCTCTCGCTGTACACGTTCTAAAGAACTATACTCTTACGGCTCTTTTTTTTATTTATGTATTGTTAAACCGAGCAAATGGAGTCGCTGGTTTTTGGATCGGCAAACTTTTATTTTTAGTCTTTTTTTTCAATAAAAGAATTTATTTGAAACAGGAAATCCGGCTGGATTTTTGCAACATTGATAAGTTTAAAAGTATAAAAATTGGGAGATAATGAAATTCCGCGCCGTTTAATTTGCTTGCAATGTTGGGCAATTTAAATTTGCATTAAGTCTGCATCAGTGCAAAAACTAATTAAAGGTTTTCATAGTAATGCACTTTGGTAAATTACGAAATCAAATTCGGGAAAAAAACTATACAGTTTTGTGCAATTTGCGCAATTTCGGCGTTTAAAATATTTTACGAGTACATTACAATTTTTTTCCATACAAAATAATACATAAGGTTATTCAGCAAACGAATAGAGTACGATGTACAATCTGTATTTATATCGCTAGCCCATAATTATCGATACGATGCATATATACCATACCTGACGGATTCCCTACACTTACCCACCTCTGTGTATACATCTGCGATTTAATAACAGGAATTCCTTATTCAATCACATCGCGGAAAATACTTCTACTTGCAAACCTATATTATATACTTCGGGCCAAATGAAAAGAGCTTTAATTGTTCTTATGTTCAATTATATATCCATTCACTTTTCGATTATTAACCATAACTATTCTCAATCTGTTTACAAATGCAGTAACAGTCGTACACGCCAAGACAAATGTAAATAACAACAATCGAACAAAACAAAAAATTGAATAAGTTTTCGATAAAAGAAAATCTGGAGATTCTACGATCGTTGGTGTCTTTTTCAGAGAGACGAGCCTCTACCGAGCTTGCCGGTGCCTCATCTGGAAACAACGATGCAAAAATACCTGGCCCAAGTTGAGACCGTCGCGCCGAACCATCTGGACCGAACGCGCACTCTCGTCAGGGCTTTTCTCGCTGGACCTGGGCCGAAGCTGCAGCAGCGTCTCCTTGAACGCAGACAGCTCGTCGCCAATTGGGTAAGTTGGATTTATATAGCCTCGCGACTTATCGTATTATTTCAAGCTTAAGCTTGGAATAATATATCCGAGCTCGATCATTTATTTAATACAGTCCAATTCGCAAGTCTACCTTTTACCCAACTATCAACATTACCCAAAACGGCGTGCAATTAGACCGACGCTTCGTTGGTAATCTTAGGTAAAATAACAAGCGAAATTAGCATTTATTCGCTGCACAATTTCCATCCCATTATATCGTGCTCAGCATAAACACAGAGTCAACGAGTCAATCGATGCGCTCAAACACTGCTGAATGCTCAAAATAAGTGTATCAAAAGCACACCAAAATAAATCCTCGCCAACTTAAACAAAAGAAGCAGAAGAAGAAAAAAGGCAACAAGCAACATGCATTCTCAACTAAAAGAAAAGAGAGAGAAAGAAGGGCGATAGAGAGTTTTCTCTGATACTTATTAAAAATTCGCCGAGGGAATAAGTCGACCCTGTCTCTCGTCCCTCACTCTTCCGCGCGCTCGAAATAAAGAAAGACGAACGTCGCAAGGGACTGGGGGCCTCGGCTAAGTGGCCCAACAGCGTTTCGGTTTCGTGCCGCGGAAGCGCGGCTGCCTCCCTCCGGACGGCTGATCCCCCGTAGACACGCGCGCACCCCTTGAATTGCTCCGTCCTATCCTTCTCTCTCTCTCTTGCTTTCCGACTCTTTGGTCTTTTGCTCTGTAGCTTCTGCCGAATAAAGCCAACTGCGGCTTTTGTTGAGAATGCACTTGTCGTTGCTGTGCCGAATTGCCGCGCGTAATCAAGCGTAAACGTTAGTTTTGCTTTAAATTCTTGAATTGGTTTTTAGTATTATACTTTATTTTTGCGTAAGGCTTTCGGAAAACTTTGCGGGTAAGGGGTCGAAATAAAAAAGGCGTTCCGGGAAGTCTCACGCATATCCGCGTAAATCCCGATGGAAGAACAAAGTTATTATCCGGACTGGATATCTCGGATTAAACATCGTATACTCACCTAAGAAAATAGAGAGAGCAAGAGAAAGAGAAAAAGACCTGCAAGACTGAGGCTCACAGCCGTCACGAATTGCCTGCCGTGAGAGAGCCTATAAACTCCAAGCCAGCCCCGGCGTTTTAAGGCTTTCTCGCGCTTACCCTCCCACACAAAACCGCCTCTCTTCTTACCCACCCACCCCATCCTCTTCCCCAAAAACTCCCTTCTCTCTCTCTCTCTTTCTCGTTTATCGCAGCGTCTGAATCTCACCTCGACACACGAAACGACCGAAAAAAAGGGGGAGCAGAAAAGAGACGTCGAAGGTGCGCGTACAACGCCTGAGGTAAAAATACGGCGGCTAGAGTAAGAAAGAAAAGAAAAAAAGGAACGAGAATGTGTACAAGGGGTGAAAAGAAAGTCGGCGTATACGCTGGAAAGGCCCCGGACTACTCTCGCGCGTACGTGTATACGCGCATCGATCCCCGGGACTAGTCGCGGTTGCTCCCGAGGGACTGCCCCTCCCCCCTCAGCGCTCGCTCCACCGAGGGTCAGGCTCTCCCGTTGTCGTTCTCGCTCCTCTATACGCAACACGTCTAACTCCCTCCCATCCCGTTCTGCTCGCTCTTTTCCCCCTCCCTCGGGGCATTACGGTCATAAATAAATAAATAAATGGATTTGCAGGAGCAGAAGTCGAATCGACGCGGAAGGGGGAGGGATGAGCGGCTGTCACGGCACACAGGGGCTTGGCGCTTCTTGTTATGCCTATGCTGTTTAGTCGATCTCCCGCGGGGTTTTTTTTCGGAGGTTTTTTTTTCCGGCGGAGAGTTAAGGTTTTTTTTCGTGATGAGCTTTTACCGAGAGGTTTTTTTGGTTTTTTGGTTTTTTTATGGAAGTAGAAGGCGGTCTGTAATGGTCGTTTATTAGGGCTAAGATGCGCCAGGTGCGGAAGGTTTTTGATGAGATGGAGAAAGTCGAGAGAGAGACGTTGGGGAATGAAAGTTTCATAAGGTCCTTAAATGAATATTTCATGGGGGGGGGGGGATAAGCCTGGAAGTTTCTTCGAGTACATATGGCCGTCTTGGTTTCTACTTTTTGCATCGGGTCGGAAAATTAGATCTTCTTTACGATTCAGCCTGAGTAGATGGACGTTTATCGTATATATACGTGCACGCTTTGTAATGTAAAGGTTGAAAAAAAAGGCATGTTTTATATTCCAAAAGTTGTTGTACCCACTCGACAAGCTTATATTCTTTGTCGAATCACAATAGATTTACCTCAATCCCGTGATTTTCGTATTTGGCTTGCATAACAAAACTTTATTTTTAAAATAAGAAAAAAAATGTAGGGGAGGATGGGGCGAGTGTGCCGTGGGGTGAGTGTGCCAAACCCCTGTATCTTTTTACTAAAATGACCTATCGTAATGGGACTAGGGCTAAT